>JAUMHM010085299.1:0-11713 GCA_032362435.1 Melikaiella ostensackeni
TCTCCATTTACAATATCTTCTATGAAATTTCTAACGGACATATTTCTGCCATCATAACTGGGGATGTTACCGAATATCAGGCCTTCAAGGGATAAAACCTATGCTGAATGGCACAATAATTGTGACAAAAGTGAGGATTTTTTATTAGAATTTGAAAGAAAAGTTTATAATTTTGAACCCCTTATAAACCAAAGAATCTTTTACAGAGAAAATCTCTTTTGTGAAACTATGACTCAAGGGATTCAAGGATGCAAAAGAATGATAAGCATAAAAGGATAAAAAGGATGAAAAGGATAGAAGGTTGATACTTTTTGACTGAGTTTATGATTACATATTCATATATATATATATATATATATATCAGCAACCATGAAACATGGACACATATACAGGTAAATATCATAGACAGGTAAAGGGAGGCACATATCATGCAAATAAAAGATAGAAGTAATTCGAATTCGGTTTGGTTCCATTGTTCCAGGTTGACGGACAAGCTTCTGCATTTAGAGCGGCTATTTTATCGAAAACTTCCTTGGCCTTTTTAACTCCTCGAGATTTGAATTTGCATTTAATACTTTCATTAGTTGAGTTAGAATTCATTTAATGTGAGATATTTATAAAGTGTATAGGTAATTTTTGATCGTTCTTGGAAAGAATGCCCTGCTACTTAGCACAGGCAGGATACACTCCTGCAAAGCACAAGCAGGATAGGTATTTTGGGAGGTAGTTTTGGTAGTTTCTGGTAGTTTTTTGGAAACAATGACCTGCCACATAGCACAGACAGAATGAACTACAACAAAGCACAAGCAGGATGGGTATTTTGGAAGATAGTTTTGGTAGTTTTTAGTGGTTTTTGAAAATAAGGCCCTGCTACATAGCACAGGCAGGAACACTGCTACAAAACGCAAGCAGGATGGGTATTTTGGAAGGTAGTTCTGGTAGTTCTTGGTAGTTTTTTGGAAAGAATGGAATTGTTCAATGTCCCGGAATTTCGCGTATTTCGTTGAGTTGAATTATAATTTAGGTCATCGACGTTTTGAATCTTTCACTTGCACTATCTTGCTACAAAGAGTACACGCAAGGTTGATTTGGGGTAAATCGTAGGTTTATTAACGGTCGCAGGGCTTGCGAGCACGCGAAGTATACCAGCGCCAAACAAGCACTTCAAACATTGCCTTGCCTCTAAGGTAACAGTGCAACGAATCTAAGAAGGACTTATACTCTTGAGTGCTTTTAAAAAATTTCTATCTTATTACTACAATGAAGTTAAATTTTTAATTTTCATAAAAGAAAACTTTAAATTTAAACCAAAGTGACAATACCACCGCTGCCACCAAATCAGATGTCACGTCCCGAGCAAAAGGCGAGGGTAGTTTGGGAAATGGAGAAACAGAAAGACCACTGTTGCTGATTACGTCAAGTTGGTGAGGCCTGACAATTTATTTGTTTCTGGGTTCGTTGTCACTCACAACCTTATGCGAATCGCGTTCAAATAGTTTGAAATAAAAAGAGGTGTAGGTAAGATAACATGTGTTTTATCAGAAGGTAAAGAAAAGTGGAAAGGTGCACAAGCACTGTTCACTAGTGATAGAGCAATACACGGTCCTAAACAGCCACCGAATCCACTCTTGAGTTCTTTTCACGGACGTTAAACACAGCGGACTTTCACCGATTAGGCTCATACGATGACTGAAAGTCTCAGCCGAAGGGACTTTAGTTCACAATACTCGTTACTACGTTAACTATATCGCGGTGATATAGAAGTACGCGACTCATTCAGAGCGTTTCTTTGCTCACAATGATGTAAAAGATGCGACTTAGTCAAGGCGGTTCGTACTTCGTAATACGAGTTGGAAGTAAGGCTGCTGGATACGTAAAGACGCCACCAGGGGTGAACCTGGGGTTTATATAAGATGGGTTCTACATGCTTAAGATAGGGATGAAGAGTTTATACCAACTTCACGCATCGTGCAAAAGTGAGTATTGGCACGTACCATGCAAAAGTGGATACTGGCACGTTCCGTGCAAAAGTGAGTACTGTCACGTTCTTCACGAGAAGCGACTTCCAATATGGTGTCTTGAATGAATCCACAAGAGACTAATAACTTCCGGTCACGACAAACTTGTCTGAAATTTGATCATTCATTTAAACGATGTTACAAAGATGAACACGTGCATCCACTATCATGATCCGCCTCTAGGTAATATTTCATCTTGAGATCCGGGAAATGTAACATGATGGAGGTTCCGAACAAATTTTTCATTCGCTGAAAACTCTTCTGCGCCTCCCTTCCTACTTCTACTACTCTGGTTTCTTTCTGGCTTCACTACTCTAGTTTCGCCGCGATTTTTCAGGTAGCTTTCTTTGTCGTGTAAGCGATTCAATACATCAGCCATCGCGTTACACTTTTCGAGTAGATGCTCCAATTTATTTTATAGTCCTGGATGGTAGCCAGTGTCCATAGAGTTAGGCGTGCATTTACGAATGTTCATGTTATTAAAAATGTCAGTGCTGAGTGATCCGTCTTGTTCATTATTTTAGCACCATGCAAATATGTGCGGATCTTCTAAAAGCGCACGCGATGGCTAAAAGTCTTTTTCCGTTGCGAAATACGTTAGCACAGGACATTCAATGTTCCGCTGTCGAACGTAATAATTTCTTTCTCGAATTTATCATTTAACTGACAGATTATCGCTCCAAGCACGTAATTACTTAAATCCGCTTCTGAATTATATTGTTTCTTGGGATCCGGGAAATATAACATGATAAAGGTTTAGGGCAAGTTTTGTATTCACTTGAAACTCTTCTGTGCCTCACTCCCCACTTCTACAACCTGGTTTCTTTCTGGCTTCACCACTCTAGTTTTGCCGCGATTTTTCTGGTGGCTTTCTTCGTCATGTAAGCGACTCAATACATCCGCAATCACGTTTTACTTTCCAGGTAGATGCTCCAATTTTATTTCATAGTCCTGGAAGACCGCCAGGGTCCATCGTGTTAGGCGAGCATTCACGAATTTGCATGATATTAAAAATGTCAGTGCTGGGTGATCCATTCTGTTCATTATTTCAGCACCATGCAAATGAGTGCGGGACTTCTGCAAAACGCATACGATGGCTACAAGTTCTTTCTGGGTTTTGAAATACGTTAGCTCAGCACCTCTTAACGTTCCGGTGGCCAACGTTATAACTCCTTCTCGGATTTATCATTTAATTGATAGATTATCGCTCCAAGCGCATAATTACTTGAATTCGCTTATGGGTAATATTGTCTCTTAGGATCCAGGAAATGTAACATGATGGAGGTTCAGAACAAATTTTGTATTCGCTCGAAACTCTTCTGCGCCTCCTTTCTGACTTTCACTAACCTGGATTCTTGCTCTCTTCACCACCCTGCTTTCGTCGCGATTTTGCCGTCACTTTCTTCGTCATGTAAGCGACTCAGTACATCCGCCATCACGTTTTGCTTCGCAGGTAGATGCTCCACTATTATTTCATAGTCCTGAATGACCGTCTGTGTCCATCGAGTTGGACGAGCGTTCACGATATCGCATGTTATTAAAAAGGTCAGTGCTGAGTGATCCGTTCTGTTTATTACTTCAACATCATGCAAATGAGTGCGAAACACCTACAAAGCGCATAGAATGTCTAAATTTTCTTTCTCCTTTGTGAGATACGTTAGCTAAGAACCTTTAAAAGTTCCGCTGGCCAACGTCATAATTTCTTCCTCAGACTTATCTTTTAATTGATAAATTTCCGCACCAAATGCATTGTTACATACTTTGTAAAAACAGCGACTGAAATCTACCGGATGTTGGTATGAGTTACTTGGAAGTGACTCAAATAGTGAGAAGGTGCACAAGTACTGTTCGCTAGTGACAGAGCGATACACGGTCCTAAACAGCTGCCGAATCCAATCTTGAGTTCTTTTCACGAATGTTGAACACAGCGGACTTTACCCGGATTAGACTCATACGACAACCGAAAGTCTCAGCCGAAGGGACTTTAGTTCACAACACTCGTTACTACGTTAACTATTTCGCGGTGATATAGAAAGAAGTATGCGACTTATTCAGAGCGTTTCTTCGGTCACTATGATGTAAAAGATGCGACTTAGTCAAGGCGGTTCGCACTTCGCAGTACGAGTTGACAGTATGACTGCTGGATACTTAAAGACGCCAACAGGGGTGAATCTGGGGTTCATACAAGAAGCGTTCTCCTTGATAAAGATAGGGACGTTGAATTTATACCAAAAGTCACGTATCGTGCGAAAGTAAGTACTGGCACATACCGTGCAAAAGTTGGTACTGGCACGTTCCGTGCAATAGTGAATACTGTCACGTACTTCACGAGAAGCGACTTCGAATATTGTGTCCCGAATGATTCCGCAAGAGACTAATAACTTTCGGTCACAACAAATTTGTCTGAAACTTGATCATTTATTTAAACGATGTTACAAAGATGAACACGTGCGCTCTCAATTGAGTTCTGAATGATTCAAGTGGGTGCCTAACAGTGATAAGTACGGGTATCACATTACTAATGCTTTCGGTCGTCGATTCTCTACCGTAGTGGTTATTAATAGCGCGCCTCTACTCATGACCTTTCGAGAATTGGAAGTCTACAGGTATATGCTAATCATAACTAAGTTTTTCGTAATTGGTGAGACGCCTTCTATTACAATGCGTTCGACTAAACTCGTGACTGGGTACTTGCATTCACATTTCCAGTCAGACGCTCTTGATTACATTATGGTCTGACTATATACAGATTCATTCACTTCGTATGTTTCACGAATTGTGTATTAAATGAGTGCTATACTACCGACAATAAGTCTGATTACCCTGTGTCGGTATAACTCGTTATCCGATTCTTTCATTTACCAAGCTTCGCTAAGTCATCATTACCCACCAAGCCTCTTGTCTACACATGTTAGCATACTTTAATTATTATCTTACAGTTTCTATTTTATCAGCCGTATTACAATTACTATAGTAAAATCGTTATTTAGCGAAAACTACTAATGCGCTTGCTTGAAGCTAATGATGTTTGTCAGAATTACGTAAGGTCAGGTAGGTTTGAGCCTAGTTAGGTGTGACACAAGATTTTGTGAAACTTTAGGATGTAACAATTCCATCTCGGATCTATCACGTAATTGATAGATTATTGCTCCAAGCGCATGATTGCTTGAATTCGCATCTGGGAAATATTGTGTCTTGGATTCAGGAAATGTAACATGATGGAGGTTCAGAACAAATTTTGTATTCGCTCGAAACTCTTCTGCGCCTCCTTTCTGACTTTCACTAACCTGGATTCTTGCTCTCTTCACCACCCTGCTTTCGTTGCGATTTTGCCGTCACTTTCTTCGTCATGTAAGCGACTCAGTACATCCGCCATCACGTTTTGCTTCCCAGGTAGATGCTCCACTATTATTTCATAGTCCTGGATGTCCGTCAGTGTCCATCAAGTTGGTCGAGCGTGCACGAATTCGCATATTATTAAAAAGGTCAGTGCTGAGTGATCCGTTCGGTTTATTATTTCATCGCCATGCAAATAAGTGCGAAACATCGGCAAAGCGCAAAAAATGTCCAAACGTTCTTTCTCCCTTGTGAAATACGTTAGCTAAGAACCTTTCAACGTTCTGCTGGCCAACGTCATAATTTCTTCCTCAGGCTTATCATTTAATTGATAAATTTCCGTATCAAGTGCATAGTTACATGAAAGCCTTTCTAGGTAATATTTGCTCTTGGGATCCGAGAAATATAACATGATAGAGGTTCCGAAAAAAAATGTTATTCGCTCGAAACTCTTCTGCGCCTCCCTCCCTATTTCTACTACCCTGGTTTCTTTCTGACTTCACTATCCTAGTCTTGCCGCAATTTTTACGGTAGCCTTCTTCGTCCTGTGAGCGACTCAGTGCCCCCGCCATCACGATCTGCCTCTAGGTAATATTTCCTTTTAAGATACGGGAAATATAACATGATGAAGGTTCCGAACAAATTTTTTATTGGCTCGAAACTCTTCTGCGCCTCCCTTCTCACTTCTACTACCCTGGTTTCTTTCTGGCATCACCACTCTAGTTTTGCCGCGATTCTTCTGGTGGCTTTCTTCGTCATGTAAGCGACTCAATACATCCGCCATTACGTTTTGCGTTCCTGGTAGATGCTCCAATTTTATTTCATAGTCCTGGATGATAGCCAGTGTCCATCGTGTTAGGCGAGCATTTACGAATTTGCATGATATTAAAAATGTCAGTGCTGGGTGATCCGTTTTTTTCATTATTTCAGCACCATGCAAATTTGTGCGGGACTTCTGCAAAACGCATACGATGGCTAAGAGTTGTCCCTCCATTGTGAAATACGATATCTCAGGACTTTTAACATTCCGCTGGCCAACGTAATGATTTTTGTCTCGGATTTATCATTTAATTGACAGATTGTCGCTCCAAGCGCATAATTAGTTGAATCCGCTTCTGGGTAATATTGTCTCTTGGGATCCGGAAAATATAACATGATGGAGTGTCAGAACAAATTCTGTATTTGCTCGAGACACTTCTGCGCCTTCCGCCCTACTTCTACTACCCTGGTTTCTTTCTGGCTTTACTGTTCTAATTTTGCCGCGATTTTTCCGGTAGCCTTCTTCGTCATTTGAGAGACTCAGTGCCTCCGCGATCACGATCTACCTCTAGGGAATAATTACTCTTGAGATCCAGGAAATATAACAAAATGGAGGTTCAGAACAAGTTTTGTATTCGCTGGAAATTCTTCTGCGCCTCCCTTCCTACTTATACTACCGTGGTTCCTTTTTTACTTTACTACCCTGGTTTTGCCGCGATTTACCCGCTAGCTTTCTTTGTCGTGTAAGCGATGCAGTACTTTCGCTATCAGGTTTTGCTTTCCAGGTAGATGCTCCACTTTTCTCTCGTAGTCCTGGATGATCGCCTGAGTCCATCGAGTTGGGCGAGTGTTTCGAATTTGCATGGTATTAAAAAGGTCAGTGCTGAGTGATCTGTTCTTTTTATCATTTCAACGCCATGCAAAGAGGTGCGAAATTTCTGCAAAGTGCATACGATGTCTAAGAGTTGTCTCTCCATTGTGAAATACGTAATGCCGGGACTTTTAACGTTTCGCTGGCCAACGTAATAATTTTTTTCTCGGATTTATCATTTATTTGACAGGTAAACGCTCCAACCACATAATTACTTGAATCCGCTTCTGGGTAATATTGTCTCTCAGGATCCGGAAAATATAACATGATGGAGTGTTAGAACAAATTCTGTATTCGCTCGGAACACTTCTGTGCCTCCCTCCCCACTTTTACTACCCTGGTTTCTTTCTGGCTTCACTACTCCAGTTTTGCTGCGATTTTTCTGGTAGCTTTCTTCGTCATGTCAGCGATTCAATACATCCGCCATCACGGTTTACTTTCCGAGTAGATGCTGCAATTTGATTTTGTAGTCCTGGATGATCGCCAGAGTCCATCGAGTTAGGCAAGCATTTACGAATTTGCATGCTATTAAAGATGTCAGTGCTGGGTGATCCGTTCTGTTCGTTATTTCAGAACCATGCAAATGAGTGCGGGACTCCTGCAAAGCGCATACGATGTCTAAGAGTTGTCTCTCCATTTTGAAGTACATTATCACAGGACTTTTAACGTTCCGCTGGCCTACGTAATTATTTTTTTCTCGGATTCAACATTTAATTGACAGATTGTCGCTCCAACCTCATAATTACTTGAATCCTCTTCTGGGTAATATTGTCTCTTGGGATCCGGAAAATATAACATAATGGAGTGTCAGAACAAATTCTGTATACGCTCGAAACACTTCTGCGCCTCCCTCCCTACTTCTCCTACCCTGGTTTCTTTCTGGCTTCACACTCCAGTTTTGATGCGATTTTTCTGGTAGCTTTCTTCGTCGTGTACAGGGCCGGCGGAGCAGATTTCGGCTGTCTCTTTCGTTCATCAAGAAGTGTGAATGTAGACAAATGAGAGTGAGCGAGACACTCATATGTGGAAAACCGTCATTTGTTTTACACATGCGAGTGTCTCGCTCACTCTCACCTGTTTATATTTACACATCTTAATGAGCGAAAGAGACAGACAATGTCTGTTCTGCTGGCCCTGGTCATGTAAGCGATTCAATACATACGCCATCACGGTTTACTTTCCGAGTAGATGCTCCAATTTTATTTTGTAGTCCTGGATGATCGCCAAATTCCATCGAGTTAGATAAGCATTTACGAATTTGCATATTATCAAATTGTATCAGTGCTGGGTGACTCTTTCTGTTCATTATTTCAGCACCATGCAAATAAGTGCGGAAATTCTACAGAGCGCATACGATGTGTAAGAGTTATCTCTCTATTGTGAAATATGTTATCTCAGGACTTTTAACGTTCCGCTAGCCAACGTAATAATTTCTTTCTCGGATTTATCATTTAGTTGACAGATTATCGCTCCAAGCGTATAATCACTTGAATCCGCTTTTGGGGAATATTGTCTCTTGGGATCCGAAAAATATAACATGCTGGAGTGTCAGAACAAATTATGTATTCGCTCGAAATACTTTTGCGCCTCCCTCCCTACTTCTACTACCCTGATTTGTTTCTGGCTTCTCTACTCTATTTTTTCCGCGATTTTTCTGGTAGCTTTGTTCGTCATATAAGTGATTCAATACATCCGCCATCACGGTTTACTTACCGAGTAGAGGCTCCAATTTTATTTTTTAGTCCTGGATGATCGCAAGAGTTCATCGAGTTAGGCAAGCATTTACGAATTTGCATTCTATTAAAGATGTCAGTGCTGGGTGGTCCGTTCTGTTCATTATTCCAGCACCATGCAAATAAGTGCGGAACTTATGCACAGCGCATACGATGGCTAAAAGTTCTTTCTCCGTCGTGTAATATGTTAGCTCAGTACCTTTTAACGTTACGCTGGCCAACGTAATAATTTCTTTTCGGATTCATCATTTAATTGATAGATTATCGCTTCAAGGCTCATAATTGCTTGAATCCGCTTCTCTGTAATATTCTCTCTTGGGATCCGGGAAATATAACATGATGGAGGTTCCGAACAAATTTTGTATTCACTTGAAACTCTTCTGCGCCTCCGAACGTCGCTATGAAGGGATGTAATTGTACGGTATCGTGAATCCAAAGTTGGGTCGCACTGCTTTGCCGTCTATGGCCCGGTTACCACCACTCTTGTCGAAGGCTGGCTGTACGGAGATGGGTTCTGTTGTTGTTGTCATAAGTTGTTTTCCCAGAGCGTGCGGTGCTCCATGGGCTCGTGCTCTGTCTCGGTCGTGGGGCTCCGCTTGAACACTGTGCGTTTACGTTGAGTGCCATGGCGTCCAGTTGCCATGGTTTTTCTGGCTGTTGGCACCTGTTCTCGGAATGTTATTTCCAGAATTCCGCGATCGCTACGTATTCAGCTGACTATTGGAGTTCTCTCAGAACGTCGGTGTTCTATTTTTCCACTCCCTTCTTTCTTGAAAGCCTCTGTCCGTGTCTTCAATTTTATCGAATTCTTCTAGCAACTCGATAAGCTGCTCGCACTTGCTTATTCCGCTTCCGATGATGGCATATTATATTTCATTCCTGTAATGTCTGTCAAGTTTCTTGATTACTTTCTCTTGTTCAGGAGTGGGCATCAATTCACTCACACTTGCAAACATTCGAGTGGCGTACTCGGCTCTCGTGCGATCTCTTCTGGATTGGTAGAATCCAAACTCCAATTTTTGTTTGACCTCATGCTGTGTTTGCTCCTCCAAGTATCTCTGCTGAAACTTTGTGAGATTTAATTCAAAGTCGGTAACGTCATTTCCTACCACCAATCACTAGGTTGACCTGAAAGGGATTTTCCTATTAAGTATTCAGCGTTGCATGCACGGGGGCGTACCACCTCCCAGTACTGTTCAAATTTCCGCACATATTTCATAGGACTTCCCTCTCCATTGTGTTCGGGAAGAACATATTTGATGTGTGGCTTTGTGACAGATAGCAGATCGTTCGCCCTCCTGTCGAGATCATCCGTGATTCGTTCCGCAACTCGCGCATGGGCAGTCTCCAGTTTTTTGATCTGGTCCTATGTTCGGTTTTCCTCTATTCGAGGCTCTGGGTGACGTTTAATGTAGCCTCTAATCAAGGGCTAATGCTGCTTTCTTAGGCGTTTAATTTTGTCTGCAGTATTTGGTCTTTTTTGGCCGTTTTTCTATCTCTGTACCTCCTCTCATCTTTAAGGACCCACTGAGTTCTTTGCTGTAGTTCCTCTAGGCGTCAATTTAGTACCATCCAGGTTGGTTCGGAGTAGGCCTCTGGCATAACTTGCGGCATCATTAGCATGTCTTTAAAGTTTTTCAGGGTTATGTTTCGCTCTACTGTATCTAGATCCTCTTGATTGTCTACTCCATCTGTGGCCTCCCGTGTGCCTGCTTTTGATGACCGTAGATTTGTTTCAACCATGTTGCTTGAGAGTAATAATCTCTTTTACTCACTCATGCGTTCAATAGCATTTAGGAGGAAATAAAATTGTTATGATTATTCGCGTTTTTCTTTCTTTTCAACCACTTATCCAATTTTGTCATGCCCTGATGTACATTTTTGTGGGTCGTAGGGGTTGGCGGATACACTTTCTTTAAATGTTTGTTGCCTTCCAAAAATGCTAGAATTAATCTATTTGTATTCAATGGCCCTTACGCTTCAGCGAGAGTAACTCAAGAACCTCACTCGTTTTTACACTCGCACGCCCTACGCTGGTGCGCCAATTGTAACCTAACGCTCTTGTCGGTCAAGTAAAATGAAGTGAATTCATTGAACCACATTGAATCAGTGCAATATCGTAGAAAACTGGCTGGTCTGATCTTGCATAAATATGCCAATTTTTCCAAAAAAAGAAGGTAATAGGTTAAGAAGAAAAAGAGAAGGCCTTGGGTTGAATGAAGAGATGATGCAGCTTTATTTATTGCCATATGCCAGATTTAATCCCCAGTTTCGAGATAGTTTAGAATATATCTTTGAATCCTACAAAAACGCAGTGTTTCCTTGAGCTAGCCATATATCAGTAAAAGTTTGAATAATCCATTCAGTTTTAGGCTGCTGCCTTTATTTCGACTACATTAAGTCCCCAAAGAAGGTATTTCAAAAGCAGAGATATTCTCTTCATCTCCAATTTATTATTCTTACAGTGGCACCTGTGTGTAAATACTATCCAGATAAACTTTTATTTGTATCGTACACAATGCAAATGCGAGTATTATTTTACAGCTTAATCCCCCCGATAATTGTCCATTCACAATTTTATGATTTAACCCTATATCAGGCAGGGCATATCCAAACTTGCACTCTACTACCTGAAAAGTATACCCCCCTCATTGCGCCCCCACCATTGTTTGGTGAGATGTTGGAAAGAGGTAGGGGTGCGACAAACGTTATTTCTGTAAACCCAAGTGAGGGGTAAGCGCTCTGAGCCCAGTGGTGGGTGTATTCTTCCCAGGTAGCAGTGTGCGAGTTTAGAATCGGCTATCAGGTAAGGTAGAGTGGTTCCGTGAACGCTTCGCTAGTACAAATTCCACTTTTAATCAGTTAAAAGTGGAATTTAAAATGACTTTCCAGTCTCCCGTAGAATCCCTGAACAAAGTCAAAATCTTACAAACAAGGGCTCAGTATCTTTTAAGAAAGATGTAAGAGACAAGAGAGAAAGATCTTTCTGCTTCTCC
>JAUMHM010085300.1:0-11712 GCA_032362435.1 Melikaiella ostensackeni
TTATGATTTGGGAAACTGTTCTCTTTCAAGTCTAAGGCATTTGGAGACCTTACGTTTTGCATAAGATGAAATATTACTAGTAAAATACTTATTAAAAATCCCTTGAAATCCTTTAAAATATTCGGAACTTTGAACGTAATAATCAGATTTTCACCTACCAGTGGACATGCCAGCTTACCGTACCAGCGGTACTAATAATTTTTTTTAAAATTAAAACTAAGCTGCCAACTTCAGACTTATTTGGGATTCTAAGATGATTAAGTTTCATTCATTTCTATTTTTTGTTACAGCATTAACTTCGCAGTTTGACACTTTGCCTGATGGCGTACCTACAAATTACGAATCTTTTTATGGCGGACCTTATATTCCGGACAGACCTCATTCTCCTGGCAGATCTGATTCTCCTACCAGACCTCATTCTCCTATCAGGCCTTCTCCTGACACACGTTCTCCTACTCCTATCAGGCCTCTTACTTTTGCCAGGCCTATTACTAGAGGCGGACCAGCAGATGTACAGCCTGGAATAGTACTACCACACATTTTTCCTGAAGAAGTTAAGGCTGTTGTAAAATGCACAGATAGAAAATATCAAAAAATAAAACCAAACGTAAGTCATGTTATTCTGACGAACTGCGAAGGTGACATCTTGGGAATAGTTCATGGTAATACTCTTTGTGCACTATATCAGCGGACTGCTCAGACAGCAATCCGGATTGTATTGAATAAGGTATCCGGCAAGATTCAGCCAATCGATTCACAAGAAAAACTGACATTTCCTGGAAACGTAAAACTTTATATATACACAGAAAACTAACCGCCACAACATTAATTGAATGTAAAACAAAACGTAAAACTAATGTACAAGATTGTTTTGCATATTTATTGTAACAATCAATTCAATAAATTTTCCAGAACCTCAATACGTTATATTTGTTCTTTTTTGTTAGAATAGTTACTTACGCACACCACAGTTCATCTTAAATTAATCGAAACTCCACGGTAGAATAATTAATGAATTTTAACTGAATAATCTTTCGAACCACACTTGACAAGAATTAGAGGGCAATGGAACTTCGAGGTCACACTACCACTCTTCAGGTAATCCGACTCTTCTTAGAAATACACAACGGTAACTCTCACTCTTATGGCCCTGATTCAAAATGAAAGGCCTATTCCCCCCCCCCTTTACACTAAATTTTTTGGATATTATTCAGCTCATTAGAATGCACTGATATGTGCCATCAATGAAAATTTTGATGCCGCAAACCACAAAGCCCTGAAAGTAATAGCAAGTGTTATGTGGAAGGGGTGAGAGAGTGAAGACACGCCAACCCTTCTATTTGAGAAATAAATTTGAGGTCGCGTGACCTGGAAGAATTCTAAAAGCACTGGTATGCGCCATCAAGAAAAAATTTCAAGCTAATATCAGCGTCACCATAGCATGTCTTCAAATGCGCTTGAATGTTCATGTGCACAAACTTTACAATCAACAAAAAAATCATTCTCTACCCTTCCATCTACCTGATGATATGAAAGTGGGTTGAATCTATGATAAATGAGAAGAAAAGGGTAAATAATTAAGGAGGTAAATAGTTATTTGCTACTATTCAAGGTGGCGCATTGTATTCCTCACAATCATACTGTGCTTTGAGAAAAGTAAAGTCTTATACCTGTACATACGTATTGCGTATTCAGATCTGAGTATCTCCATGAACTAAAACAATCTTCAATTAGAGATCACAATTTAGAATATTGGCACCTCGTAAGTCAAATAATACATAATTAACGAAATTACAATCCATACAGAATTTACATGAGTTAAAAGGAAACTTCATATTTTCCTTATTCATTTAATTAGTCGTAAAGATCTTTTTTCATTCAATATATAGTCATTCTGTTGACAGATGTGGAAATTCCAACATTCTAAGATCGACAGGAAATGTTTCAGAATATTTCGAATTTCCGGTTGAGTTAAAATGTGAATTCATCGAGGGTGGCATATAAATCAGTAGTGCTTTTTTCTAAATCATTTTTTTTCTTTCTAAAGACTCTGTGTCAGGGCGTTGGTCGGATAGCCCAGCCATTGCACGGCCAGACTTCATGCCCAGGCAGTGGCCAGCGCAGTGTGTATATGCTGCCAAGATTCCGATCAGAAACCCCGGCTGAAGCCGGACTTACAGCAGGGCTCCCGAAACAGGGACTAGCCAGTAGGGTGGAGCGAAATAGTTATTTGTGAATCAAGTGCAAAATTAGCGTATCATACCTGCCACACACTATACTTTTTATTACATCCTCATCGCAAAAAAATTCCATGGGAAAAACCAACGAACTGGAAAAGAATAAGATGCGATTATTGAACACCAACACTGGGGCAAGACTGCAAGTCATGAATGGACATGAACTGTCATTGCTTGGCTCTGCCCGTTTCTTCCGTTAGAGGGCGCGTTCAGGTTCAATCACTCCTACCAACCTGAATTCACTACAGTCAACCTAAATTTACTTTAGCCAACTTCAGAGCAGTAAATTATAGGGGAGGAAGCCTTCCACCTGCATCAATCTTCAGTCTCTTTCGACGCACCCGCTACCTTTTTCACGCTTTCCCTACTTTTCTCCACGGTTGGTTTACCGACCAAAAATTTGCAACTTTTTGTGCCTCCATACAGCCACAAAACATCGACTTTTTCGCGAAGGTGTTGTGAATGATTTTTTTTCCCGGCTTCACTAAAATGGCCAGATTCCTTGCCTGCAACGCGAGAACGAAACCGCTCATTCATCACCAGTGACGAGTGCGTATGTGCAGTTGACCGCGCATGCGCAGTACGTTTTCATTCCTCCCTCCGAGAGTAACAGAGCTGACAGAGGGAGTTACGAAAAAGCACTACGCCTGCGTAGCCAACTGCACACCCACACTTGTCACTGATTAAAAATACTCCATTCCATACAAGTTTTGGTTTAGTGCCCGGATCTCTCACAAAAAGTTACAGATATAAAAAATATATCTTATGTTCACGTAGCCACAATAAAGCTTAAAATAACGAATAATGTTGAGTTTTTTGTTTCGGTGTGAAATAAATTTCTGAGTAGATGGAAAGAGTTCTAAAAATGAGTATTTAATTCGTTTATTGTTCCAAGGTGCGATACCTTATACAAGTAGGGTCTATCTTTGTGTGCAATAGCTTATATACGAGGGATTTCCAGAAAGTAAGAGTACTCGATTTTTAAAATAAAAAAAAATGTATTTAGAAAAAATACAGAGTTTTATTCATATACATGTCAACTATCCTTCCACGTAGTTTCCTTTCCGTGCTATGCAAGTAGTGAGCCATGGCACAAGTTTTTTGATGGTCTTCTCGCAGAAGATTCCAGCCACCGCCTTTCCTCACTTTAGGACCTCTGTTTTCACCCCCTCATCGCTGGAGAAATTTTTTCACCCATGTGAGTCTTCAGATAGGTGAACAGGTGGTAGTCTGAGGGTGCCAAGTTAGAGGAGTAAGCGGGATGGTTCAAAACATCCCAACCGAATGAATCCAAAAGTTCCTTGGTGGACAAGGCTGCGCGCGGACGAACGTTGTCATGCAACAAGCACAAACCCTTCGTCAACATTTCCCTCTTTGAGGGTGTCACAGTATCTTCCTGCGTTGATGGTCTCTTCCTGAGGCAGAAATTTGATCAAAATTATCCCTTTTCGGTCGGCGGTCGTCACGAAACAACTTCCTCAATTCGTCCGATTCATAACATCTTTACCATGAACAGTTTGGATTCGTTGGAAAATTTTAGCAGGTGTTTTTCCTTCTGCATGAAGGAACTGGATGACACTGCGCACTGAGCACTTGGCGGGATTTCTTATTGACATATTTCACGCAAACTGACACTTCGAGGATAATTTTCGTTCTACCGAGGTCCCCTTGTGCTCGTTGCGCTCAGGAGAAACCCCTCTATCACTAAGTGTTGCCAAACTTAGTGAAAAAAATTGCCACTGCCTAAAATGGCGACAGTTTTCTTACTTTCTGGACAACTCTCGTACTATCAATTATATTTAATAATCGCTAGTTTTTACTGTGCTTGCACGTATTTCTCTATATAGAATTGTCTCCTTTTGAGGATATTTTTAATGTACAGAAATGCTCGTTTCAGATCAGCGCAGTTATTAGAGCCGAGGACTTCTAGCCATATGATTCTATCTGATAGTTAAGGGTTCAAAGCTTCAAAATTTTGCGTTACAAGTGATAAGCTGGGCATTCCGTTGAAATTTGGTTTAGTTTTTCATTTGTGCGTAAATTGCAACAAAGGCAGGTACCGCTTCGTTGAAATTCGGTTTTGATCACAATTCTCTAAGACCAGGTGTTGAGTAGTCTCATCTGGGTCATGACCGATTTCATCATCAGAGGAACTCTCAATAGTAGGTATGGCTGCGGACCGTCCTAAATTCGTAGAAATGGGAGGATTTGCATCGATAAGCTTGATCTCAAGCTTTCTATGTCTTCAGTTCTTAATTTTGACCCATGATTCATTGAAAATAGATTTGTACGTTCTTCGTGCACCTTTACTGAGAGATTTGTTCATGCCTCTTCGATTTCGGGACAGCACAAAAACTGACCCGCTTGTAGTACCCAATTATACTTCATGCTTTTATTAACCCTTAGTTTCATCTGCGTTCGTCTAATAAGATAGATTTTTGGGTACCTTTTGTCTAGCATTCTTAAGTTTTTCATTATCCATTTTAACAATAAGTTCAAAATTGGAATGGTTAGAAGACGTAACCCGAATTCAATTCTTGCTGCATATCCGGTCAAAGAAGCAGGGAGTCTCGGCGATTTTTCAAAAAACTCTACTTGAACCCTTTCAAAACGGTCGACATATGCCAAGCTCTAGATTTGATATTCGTATAACAAAGTACTGAGCATAAGACCTTAAAATAACGTGTCGATTGCTCTCCACGAGTCAGTCTTGGAAGTTTTTATAATATTTAGCGTTTGAAAAATAGCAATATTCACAGTATTCTTCAAGCATTCAAAATTTTTTTATCTTTGTAAATTTTTTTTTCATTTCATTCCGTATATGTTAATATCACAATGTCATTAGCGTACGCAAGTAGTAAGATATCTATCAAATGGTTAATACGAAAAAAAGATTTCAAAATCGGCAAGCAGCAACTCAAAAAATAATGGGCTCATCACCACACCTTGCGAGGAAAACAGTATGTCAAAAAGTATGAGTGTGCAACTTGTTGATTACTATGGGTTATAATCAAAGTGGGAATCAGAAGGCTATTTATTACAGCATGCTACACTTAAGATGATGGTGACAAGAGGTATGTAAAAGATACCTTCTGGGACTTGTTAAATAATACATTAGGTACTGGTGACTCTGGCGAAAGAATAATTTTATTCGGAGATATGAATGGCTGGGTTGGTGTGCAACGCGAAGGTACCGACAGAGTACTGGGTTATTTCGGATACTCAAAAACGGACGGCGACGGGAGAGAGTGATGAGCTTATGTTTAGAAAAAGGCTTGTTCATTACAAATACTTGGTGCAGACATAAAATGATCCACATGTATACTTGGTGCAGCGACGGAAGCCGCAGTATGATTGACTTTGTTGTAGCGGATGAGAAACTGAGAGAACTTTCAAGGGATACAAGGCTCATGAGAGGTTTTGAGTGCGGAACGGACGAGATCAGATAATGATTACGGGGATAAAAACAGAAAAGCCAATATACTAGTCAAAGAAAGCAAGAATAAAATCAAAGCCGAAGATAATGAAAAACTGCAAACTGATTCTGAAAGAAATAAGAAACTATTTTGGACATGGGTTAAAAAGATTAGAAAAGGAAGTAGTGGCACTGAGGTAGTCGAAATGAAGAATGTTAACGGTGAAATGATATGGGATTCGGACAAAGTGAAAGTCTGTATAAAAGATTTTTTCGAAAAATCATATGGAGGTCAAGCTATGGAGCATAAAAACCTTCACATCAAAGAGGATACGTTAGACAGTCTGATTATAGGTAGCGGAAGAAGAATCGATATTAACGACATTATATCCATGATTAAAAAACTAAAGAATGGTAAGGCTGCTGGTGTGGATGCCATCACCGCTGAAATGCTTGAGAGCGGTGGCGGAGATTTGTTTGTGTGGTTGAGCAAATTTATGAATATATGTCCTGCGAATGGTCAAGTTCCAAATGATTGGTGGAAGACGATTATCGCTCCAATCTACAAGGAAAAGGGTGAAGAGATGACTGTTCTAATTATAGAGCGATCAGCCTACTAAGTATCCTGGGCAAAATATTCACCAAAATAGTTATTGAAAAGGTTATGGGAATAACTATGGGAATCATCTGGAAAGTCCAATGTGGATTTACGCCAGAGAGATCATGTGCGGATCAGATATGCAGCTGGAGACAAATCATTAAAAAAAAAACTTTGAGAGTAAATAAAAAAGTTTTTTATGCATTTGTTGATCTGGAAAAAGCTTTCGAGAAAATGAATAGATCTAAACTTCGAGGAGTTCTCAGAGAGCATGGAGTGAATGGTTGGCTTCTAAAAGCAGTAAGAGAATATCTAATGGTAGTAAAGCGACTGAAGGTTAAATGGACAACTGAGCGATTGGTTTGGCATCAAGCAGGTCATTAGGCAAGACTGCGTTATGTCCTCCTGGATCTTCAATATATACATGGACAAATGTCTGAAAATGGTTCTCTTAGACAAAGAAGGTATGGATCCAGGGACAGTGAAAGGACGTGGACTGGCATTTGCAGATGATAAGATTTTCACGGTAGAATCGGTTGACGATTTGCAGAGATTGATGAGCAGACTGGATACCAATATAAAGAGTATATGAGTGGGTTCTCAAAGAGTGTCGTATAGAGGAAACATTGTTTGACAAGAGTGAAAGAAATTCACTGAGATTGTTTGATCATTTTGACAGAGTGGATAAAGAGCGTTCAAAATTATGGATAATAATAAGACCGCGTGATAAAAATTTTCTTAGTGGATTAGTATAATAGCTT
Source organism: Melikaiella ostensackeni (assembly GCA_032362435.1). Classification (NCBI taxonomy): domain Eukaryota; kingdom Metazoa; phylum Arthropoda; class Insecta; order Hymenoptera; family Cynipidae; genus Melikaiella; species Melikaiella ostensackeni. The sequence goes on from JAUMHM010085300.1 coordinate 7,012, forward strand.
TGAAAAACTCTTCATCTGGGGTTATTGCTAGAGAGATTGATGAGCGACCTGTGTCGGATCGGTGTTGTGGGATGAGTGTGTCGTCTGAATGAACAATACGCCACTTAATGGTATAACAGTAATAATAAAAATGGTAAAGATTTTTGCTAAACAGTTAATAAGATTCATCATCCTCTAATTTTCTGGATCGTTTCTCTCTTCTTTTTTGCATAACATAGATGCGTTTGTTAGACCCCATTCACTTGGGATATTTTTCGAATCTAGTAGTTTGTTGAATAACTAATCTAAACATTGATGTCATTTTAAAGGTGAATTTTAAATAAATTCAAAAGATACGCCATCAGATACATTCACATTTTTGAATGAACGAGCATATATCATCGAACGTTATCTCTTGATCTTGATATGCGTGTAAGACATAATATATTTGTGTGTTACCTATTACTCGAGGTGTTTTCATCGTATGCTTTTTTTTTACTCTAGAATTTTTCCATACTCTTTTTTGTCCTCTTCCATTTTAGTCATGGATTCTGTAGAGTATTTAATTTCTTGCAAGCTTTTAGGCTATCATGGTTTATCTTCATGCTTAGAATATTCAACGTCAACCCAGGGTTTATTTTAATTTATTTTATTGGGATTAATAGATTTAACTAATGGTGGAGTCCATGTCAAATGATCACAAGAATTTTCATGCTTGAAAGAAATTTGCGTGTAACCCGGTGTAATCAGTCCTCTAGTAGTGAAGAAACACCACAATAAATGATTTTGGGAAATTTCAAAATAAGGCTAACATGTAGGACTTTGTAATTTTTCGTAACTTTGAGCCAGCCAATTGTTTAGGAGAAAAAAATTCAAACGCAATGTCCTACATGACGATGTGTGTTACAACGATGGGCAGCACGGCGGCTCAGTTATAAGTATGCAGTCGGTTTTCAGATTTCTCAATTCGTGGAAGCAATCTTGCATGGCTTACGATTTCTTGTTTTAGTGGTTCTCAAAACAGTTGACACATTGAAATCTTCTGAATTAGAAAGAAGTTTCGTCTCTACTTCTGTCCTGGAAATTGGAATGACAGCGTGGATTTGCTGCATTCCATCAATCGTAATGAAATTTTTGAATCGTTCACTTAATAAACTTTCTTCCGCTTCATATTCTTCACTACTGCAGAACTCTACATGAATATCCTTAAAGTTCAATTCAGCCCGTTGAAAAAATTTCTCGAGAATTAGTGACTTGATTATCGTACCGATTTTGCAGGTTTGCTGTGGCAGCTGCCCTTTCAACAATACCTCTTATTCCATCGCAAGGTCCTTTACCATGGAAAGTTGCATGGAAGTTGCATTTGCCTGTACAACCAAAATCTCCCCCGTGGTAAATTATATCAACAAAATTCTTGAGATTTTTGTATTGTGCTGACCCGTCTGTGAAATATATTTTTTCATTCAGAAGAATTCCTTATTCACGTAAAAAAGCTATTCGTTTTTTCCTGAAAAAGATGTACAGCAAACGTATTATGTTCTTTTATGTCTGATATATCAGCGTAGCTTATGTGTTTTAATTCCTTTTCACGTGTACGATAGTGAACCACAAAAGGATAAATAGTTATTTTTGTTTTTGACCAGTGATTTTCTGCAAGATCTAGAAGAATGAGAAGCTCACCTACTGTTAAATTTGCTTTCGTGTCTTTGAGATGCAAACTTTGTTGTTTGTCGATAAAACCGTGTCGAGGCAGTTTCTTCATATAATCACTCAAGAAATCCTCGAAATCATCTACTGGTTCAATTAGAGTTCCTAGATCAGTTCGATCTGTAGTAAACCATTGTTTGAACGTAATTTGTTCAATGGAATTTGCTGCATATGCTTCCTCTAATAGAAACTTCAGATTGTCATTATCCGGGCAGCTTTCACATTCATTAAAATAACACTTGATTTGAGCAGGATTGCAAATTGATTGAGCTGCCCAATGCTTGGGAGTTGCAAATGGCAAAGAATTAGATTTGACTGATTCTGCAATTTTTCCACCAAAAAACATGAGTTTCGCGTTTTGGTGCCATATTGTGGGTGCCACTTGTTCCAGCTAAGACACACTTTTCTAATTTCAACTCTGCAAACTTTGAGGATCCAATTCTTTCATTTGGATGAGTATTCTTGATAGCCATATGAGATTCATTTGAATTACATAAGACTAAACGCTTTTGAACTTTGGTTTTTTCTCCATCGACTTTAACCGATACGCAATCATTTTTGCCTAATCCTCGAGAAATGTTTCAATAAACTAAGATAAACTTTAAGGATATTCATGCATATATTCATGTTCTGCAGTAGTGGAGAATATGAAGCGGAAGCAAATTTATTAAGTGAACGATTCAAGAATGCCATTTCGATTGATGGAACGCAGCAAATCTATGCTGTCATTCCAATTTCCAAGACAGAAGTGAAGACGAAACTTTTTTCTAATTGAGAAGATTTTAATGTGACAAGTGTTTTAAGAATCACCGGAATAAAAACTCGTAAGTCGCGCAAGATTGCTCGCACGAATTGAGAACTTCGAACACCTTCTCACTGTGTACTAATAACTAAGCCGCATAGCGGCCCGCTTCTTAAGTTTCTGTTATATGAAAGTACGTCTCATTACAGAAATTTTGAGACCTCAAAAAGCTAAAAACTGTTCAGCTTTGGCGATAAATTCTTATCTATTTTTTTGAAAAGGCCAAAAGAAAGTGAATTTGCGATTTATAGAAACTTCTCCTAGCATTCAGAAAATACTGCATCACTTTCGCTGGCATGATTATAATATCTGCTTCCAACGTCTTTTCCGTAGTTTTTGGTGCAATGAATACAGTGAAGGAGGTTGTCATTTGAGGAAATAATTTCATCTATTTTTCAAATAATGGCTAGAAGTCACAGATTATACAAAATTATTGAAACCTTCATCCATTTTCAGGAAATATTGCATTCTTTCGGTCGCATAATGGCAATTTATGTTTTCAACTTTTCTTGCGTAGTTTCTCCGTCCAAGAAGTCGACAGAAATGGTTACCTTTTATTGGCAAACTCTCATTTATTTTTCAAATATAAATAAATATTACAGAAGCTAGAAATTATTCACACTTTTCATGATTTTCTAGAAATATCGCATTACTCCCGAGCGCATAATGGGGGTTTACGTATCCAACGTTCTTTGTTTAGCTTTTTGTTTGAGGAATAGAGTGGAGAGGGTGCTTTTTCGACGATAAAATTTTATCCATTTTTCAAAAATGACAGAATCTTATCCAAAGCTCCCTTGATTTCCAGGAAATATTATATTGATTCCGGTCGCAAAATGATAATCTATGTTTACTGCGTTTTTTGGGTAGTTTCTTGTATTCTGTACGAAAGAGTGAACTATTTCCGGTCGTAAACTCATAAGGTTTTTCTCACATGTTTGTTTGAAAGAATTTTCGTTCAGTATTCGAATTGTGGGTATTCAATTTTGCTTTCTAAGTTTGAATCAGTGAGATTTCACTTACGAAGCAGCTAGACGTGGATTGGTTGAGTGCATTTTATCACTTACATTAATTTTTTACTCACGTAATCAGTGAAATCACCTTTACCGACTGAATTCTACTGATTACCTTTAGTGAAAATTCGACTGATTCCAAGCAAAATACCACTGATGGAAAATGAAATTTCCACTTAAGTAATCAGAGTTCTGAGTTTTTTGTTGGTTTTGCTACAATAATTGTAACAGAACCTCTGTGATAATGTGAAGGGGTGATTTTTGGTTGTTGAAAATTGTTATGTTTTCTTCATTTTGCTAATAAAATTTCGAGAAAGAAAGTTTGCTGAGTTTTGTGAACGTTTAGTATTTTTGACAGTTTTGTTACATGAATGTAACGGAAATTCATCAAGGAATCAAAAAGAGTCACTTTTTTGTTAGAGAAGGTGTTATGTTCTTTTAATCTTGTTGATAAATATTCGCGATAAGGATTCAAAATTTTAAAAAGTTTTGAAGGCTTCTCTCCCGCGTTTGGAATAAACAATGAAAGAGCGACGACTTAAGAATTACTCTGGAATTAATAACTTCGGGTGCTGACGCGCGTGTGCAATTTTTTGTTAAGAAACACCACTCATCACTCTAATTTACAAATATGAATGTTATAATGATGAAATATGTTTTCTATTCATATTCTATTCTATTCTCCTTCTATTTTCTATTATTATTATTATTATTATTATTATTATTATATATATATATAATATTTCCATATCTATATCTATTCTTCTTCTATTCTATTCTACATAATATATTATATCATGAGATTTATATTTCGCAAAAGGATATAAGCCGTAGGACGTAAAAAGTGGATTTTCACGATAAATGTGTGCAACGTAACCTAACAAGGGTAAGGCCTCTTCTGCGACATTGACTTTTTGATGGGACTATCATCAATCGATAGCACATCAAAAATAATTAGATGCGTGTTCCGGCTTCTTTGTGAGTGCGCTCTTGTTTAAGAATTATGAGCGTTTGAAAATCACGGTCGCCGTGGCTGCCAAAGGTCTACCGAGTCGCGCGCGGCTGCTTTCACCAAGCGACGCCAGTACAGTGGTAAAGGGTCTCCCTAGCGACCACGCGGCCGCTGGTTCAAATCTTTCTGTCAACCTTTTTTTAACATATTTCTTTCATTTTTCGCAGTGTAATCTTGTCCAGTAATCAGTT
>JAUMHM010085301.1:0-11711 GCA_032362435.1 Melikaiella ostensackeni
ACCATTTTTTCTTCACTCACTTTTTTAATATCAAAGCCAGAGGACTCGAATTTTCTCGCCGATAGTAAGTATGAAACGCATAGATTTGCGAGCGAAAACCCTCTGAAAAGGTAAGAATGTATTATGTACATATCTACATGTATTGCGTCAATCGAGTAGCGTGATATTTCTCGACGTTTTTCTTGTTACTTATCTGTTTTTTTTTGTTTCATTTTCCATAGAATTATCGATAATTTTATGGAATACGGAACCGTACAAGATCGTAGACACGATGTACCGGACTGACCCGTATCAGTGACCACAGAAGAAAATGTCGAGAGAATCAAAGACTATTTCAAGTGTAATCCAAATGCGTCAAATCGAAACGCTGTCCAAGCCTTGAAACTATCTAAAACATCCCTACATAGAATTCTTGCACATTTTTTGAACATGCATCCGTATCAAATAAGTTCTCATCAGCTGTTATCCGAACGTTTTATGGCAGAACGTGTTGAATTTTGCGAAACGATAACTGGAATCTTTGAAGACGGAGAACTTGACGAAAAATCGATAATTTTTGCAAGAAAAGCACATTTTCAGTTGAGTGGCTATGTGAAGAAGCAAAATTTTGGATTTTGAGGATCGGAAAATGCCGCTTTTTTCATATCCAAACCTTTGCATCCCCAGGAGGTAACAGCATGGGCAGAAATCACGATAAAAAGAATTTACCTTCAATTTTTGGAATCGAAGATTACTGGCGAGACTTACAATAATCTTTTGGAAACTAAGTTCTTTACTCATGCAAAAAAAGAGGTTCGGTGAAGAAATTTCGTTTTATGCAAGACGGAGCGGCGCCACACTGGACCCAGCAGGTCTTCGAGACAATACATAAACTTTATGACACTCAAGTCAACGGTCTAGGGTACCCCAAATTTGCACAAGGAGGACTGGAATGGCCGCAATATTCACCGGATTTGAGCCTTTGTAACATTTTCTTTTGAAGCTACATTGAAGATCAATGCGATGTTGAGAGTCCTCGAACAGTAGATGATTTGGTACGTGCAATTTAGAAAACCGTGAATGGTATCACAAACGAGATTTTGGAAAAAGTTTTTTACAGTTTTCGTGATAGAATTGAATTTCTTCAAACTCTACTGGTGCTCATTTTGAGAATATTCACCATTGGCTTCTGTAAATTCACCACTTTTGGTAATGAGTGAAATATCTCTATACAAAGGAGCCTGTTTTTACTTCAAGTATACTCAGATAAAACCTCCATCTTTCGCCTTTTAAACGATATTTATGTTTCTTTGAAAAACTGAAAAAGATATATAAAGACAGTCAATTAGTTTTAGTCAAACTGACTCGGAAAAACTGAGGAATCACATATCGTTTTCCGCAGAAAAACCTATGATATTAAATACATTAGCTCTTCGTATTAGAGTTCAACCAATAAAAAATCAAGGGATGTCAATAATGAATATTTTAGATGAGGAAACAATGGAAAGGATAGCTCAAACTGCTTGGGTTAATTTTGGGCGCTTTTCACAAACGCCTTACACTCTGCTTTTGGATGGTCTATAAATTTGCTAGGCGTAATATGGGATTCCGTAACAAATCTCTTATTACGTTAGGGAGAAGACCACAATCTTCCTACACAGATAGAGGAAGGAATTGCGAACACAAGTGGTAATAAAGAAAAAGAGATAATCCATGCACCTTGAACTGATACCGTTATGCCAGGTAATATTGAACTCAACACAGAATCGATTTGTATCCAAATGCTCAACTCACAGAATTAACACATTCTAATCATCAACAAAACTATTCACTGCGCTTTCAAACAAATGAATAAAAATGTTCCCAAAACTTTTTACTCTTCTCCTTCAAAAGCCTATAACCAAGAAAGGAACTAGAGCACCAAAATATGAAATGCAAGTACAATATGATACCGAACTAAAGTTTTTATTTTTGGCTACTCTAAAATTGGGGAATTATACAATAATCAGCAGGGATACAAATAAGGATTTAGCGAAAGAAAATGCCGCATGTAACCTTTATTGTGCACTACAAGCCAATCCATTTATGTTCCTCACTGTATATCCAGTAAATTCTACGGCAGTCATTTTTGAACTAGAATGGTCTTTGCCACCTCCTTTATTCCCAGTGGGTCACGTTCATAATCCATCCACCGAATTTTTAACTTACTCAGCATTGTGCCAAGTTGGAAATATTAAAAAAGTAGCTTTGGCGGAACTTACAGTCCTGGCCCGCGTACGAGCAGACTTCAAAGTTTGTCATTTGTTAGCAAGCATCAATTGGACAGTAACTAGCAAAACTCTAGAAAACGCCTTTGCGTAGTCAGAAATCACAAAAAACGAACCACCGGTTCCAAAAAGAAAGAAAGAGGTATAACGGAGTTATGAGCACCCTGCCACATACGGCCCTGCGGGCCAGGACAGGGAGTAGGGAGAGGACCCGCACCAGGTTCTCATCTCCAAATTCTCACCACCGCTGAATGAGTCTCATGTTAACTATCGCCCAGGACGGCACCACTCTCCTGCAACCTCCACTCCAAGTGCAACACACAGCAAAAGACCAAGACGAGGAACCACCCTGATACCACCAAGGCGATCGCAAAACACATACAAGCGATTGAAATACTGTCTCTCAATACAGAAAATAGACAAAAATTTTTCATCCTAGATTTTAAAATAATAATTCTGATTTCGAAAATAACTCAAGATTATCAGAAAATCCAAAATTAACAAACAATACAAATTATTGAATTCAGAACCCAGCTAATCAGTTATTGAAGGTAATTAATCAGCTATTAGGAAACACACGGACACATCAAATTAAAAATTCTCCGCAAATACCAGCGCTTTCATATAACGCGAAAGAAGATAACGAGTCAGAAGAAAGAAAAGATAATAATTCTAATAATAAGGGACAAAATGAAAATAATACAAGTTCAAATCAAGTAATGAGTAGGGACAATGAAAAAGGTAAAATGGATCCAAGCGCGTAGGACTTCATGAATCTGGATTTAGGAAACCAAAACTCAAATTATAGGTCGCGAGAACCCATTATATGCCTTAACTATTTCACTTAAAAAACAAAAAAACTGTCTAATGTAGCTGAAGCTCAAGATCCAAATGATGCAGTGAATTATATTTGGTTTAATATATGATACAAGAAGAAATTAAGACCGTCTACGATGTTGCAACTTCCTTGCAAACCGACGTCTTTAACAATAGCCTGATGATTAAGTCTCTGGAAAGTTCTACCCCAGGTGCGAATTTTCCGTCGGGGCATGGTTGGGCCGACCTTTGCGAACCAATGGTCAGCCTAACTAGAGGAATGATAACACAAGCCCACCTATTTTCCATGGTTTTCCCGTAATTACTCGAAGGCTTAGCTGCTAAGAAATTTAATTTCCTCAAGCATCGCATTGGATATCTCTCGTCTTCCACTTCCAACAGCCTCTCCTGTCAACTTAGCACTAGTGTAAAAATATTATAATCCAATGGCAATCTATCAGTATCTAGTCGTAAAGCATAATTCGATGTATAAGGCGGAAGATTCAAAACTCTTTTGAAGAAACTGATTGAAGCTTCGCGATCATTCCAATATATCTTAAACCCCAGACTGTGATAGCATAATATAATACACCGTGCGTGAGACTTCAAAAAAGCGTGATTTTAATGCACCAAGCAGTTCTGCCAGATGCGCGGGTTTTCCGCGAAATGCCGTGGGATTCGAACATAGAACGCGGAAAAAATTCATCTTCCACGGGAGCGAAAATTTCAGCGATTTTTCGAACTTGTGAGTGATTTTTGTGCGGGTTCTCGAATACGTCTAAAATTACATTTTTATCTGTATGCTTTTTCCATTTCGAGCATAGATATACGAATACAAGGACGAAGCAAAAAGGTGATATTTCTCTATTGCTGCCTCTTTCTTGCGGGATGTATTAGTTGAGTGAGAAAGGGACAGCGACACTACCGTCACCCAGTTCACTGCGTTGAGAAGCGATTTTTAGGAACACTTCTCATTTAGTCAAGAATGCTACCAGTCAGTTATTTCACATATATGATCGTTGATTGTTGAATAGTTGAAGTGAAATAGTGCGAAATTCCGAAACATGGTTATGTACCTACATAGCAATATTTCCCCGATATTTCGTATGATTTAATAACTTTAAGTATGTTATACGTTTGAATATTGACAGGTATATTTTCTACCTACACTTTTTAATACTTTGTTCATCATATTTGTCAATGGATGGACCTTCAGGCGCTTACTGTGAAAACAGACTCTGTTATTCTATTTATTTAGTTCAATTAGCAAAAAATGGGCAAAGACGACAAAGAAAGCTGCTTCAAGGACCAAAATGCTACAAAAAAGGGAAACCGAACTCGAATTAAAAGACTGGATTCTACAAATCGTTGGGTGTGTATTGAAAGTTCGTTGCAAGTTTGTATACAGCATACATGTTTTCGTTATTCAAACCTCAAAATCTACACTTCAGAATGTTTTTCGGTTATTTGTTTAAAAAAGTAACTAATTTCGCCGTGTCCTAATCGCCAATTTCGACAAAAACGCGGTTCTTTTTTAAACTGAAGGTGGAGGTGAAGGTCGCGTTCCTGGCGTAGCACTCTAAATTCCGTTAATTGACACAAACACACACTCACAAGTATTAGGACTTTCTACTAAAAAATGTTCAGCTTTGAATAATTTATAACAATTTATGTATTTACAATTGTATATTGTAAATCATTGGATTTTAAATGTTTAAAGTAAGATTTGTGTGATTACGATTTATCAATTTTCAACGTTTCTGAGCCTACATAGTTCAGTTTGAAAACTCTTAAATTCAAAATTGTTCACACATTATAAAATGTACCTACTTATTTTTTATTCTTTATCAAAAAATCAATAATTAATAAATAGAAGACCTAAGAATTTAAATTGTTTAAGAAAATTTTGATAGTTGAACAATTTGAAGTATGAGGCACTTAAAAATGAGAAAAATTTACGATTTAGGCAGTGCAAACTGAATAGTATTAAATTAAAAAATGTTTCAATGAGCTTTATAATAATTTGACTTGGTTAAAAGTGTGCAATTCACAATATTTAAAAAAATCGTTTGAAATCCTAATCCCGAAATCGCAAAAATGTTTTACTTTCGAGAGAAAGTGTTTAATCTTCATTGTAATTCACACGTGACCGCCTTCGAATGAAGGTATTTTGCGCCTGGCTCTTAGAAATGAACGAAAATGATCCAGGCCTCATAAAAAACATTTTGTGGATAGACAAATCCATTTCCACTCGGGAGGGCATATTTAATCAACACAACGTACACTTTTATCCGTTAGAAAATCCAGAGAAAACCAGAAACCGTGGTTTTCAGCGTAGGTGCAATGTAAGTGTCTGGTCCGATATAGTGGGAGATCAATTGGTCGGCCCTTTTTGCTTCCGGATACTTCAAACGTAAGTATGCATTATTTTTATTTCAATTACAAATAAAATGAATTTATAAACATGCATACCAAACTGACTTCATTGTCATTTGCGTAACACTTTTTCACATTGCAGGGAGAAGATTACGAAACCTTTTCACGAGATGTTCTCTTGAAGAAAAAGAACTATCGGAAGATGTTCCACTGAATATCAGGCAAAATATGACCTTTCAGCACGACGACTGCCCGGCACATCGCACAATCCCCGTAACTGAGTTCTTAAGTAAGCAGTATCCTGGATGGATCGGGAACTACAACCGTAAAAATCCAGTCGAGAGGCCTCCGAGGTAGGAAAAAGTTACATAAAAATTTCTTTAACTTTCAATTAGATTTAACGTGCATGTTGTACTTAAACGACCTTATTATTACTAGCTTTCAAGTAAAATCAAAACTATACACGTACTTACTCGAGCTAATTAAACAGGTCTTTTCAACCACTTCGTCAAAGCGACATTGAAGGAAATATGCCTGAGGGATGGTTAGCTACCGTAAAAAAATTATGCGGTAGCTTCCGGATCAAGAAAACACAAACTGGACTTTATTTAACCTTAATAAATTCGTAAGTCTTCATTCGAGCACTGCTCTAAGAAAATTTAGATTGAACTCACTGTAAGGGGGGTCTGGGAGGAGGGGTGTGTTAATATTAGCCTTCAGCTTACTGAGTTTATAAAAAAAATCATAAGGACTTTGATCATTATGGAAATTTTCAGATTCCCATAAGAATGTGATTCAAAAACATTTAAAAACATCAGCCCCTAGCTGACTGAGCTATTTGAAAAATCAGTGGGTATAAACAATTTGATGATTGTGTAAAATATGGCAAGAAATCCTAGCATTTCTCTAGGAAAATTTAGATCGAACTTGCTGATGCAGGAGTGGTTTTTGAGGGATTGAGGGGGGTGTGGGTGTTGGAATATCATATCTCAGGTTACTATGTTTATAAAAAATCATAAGGACTTTGGACTATTATAAAAATTCTTAAAGTTTTGTAAGTATGTGATGTAAAAATAGCCCTAATACTTCTGGAGGCAAATTCAGACACACGTCTCCGTTAGGGTGGTTTCCTGGGGATGTTCGAACATCATCTTCGAGAGCATTAAGTCGATAAAAAAAATCATTGCGATTAACCACTTTGAGGATTGCAAAATTTCTTCGATTTTCCGACGTAAGACTTTTCGCAAAACTGTGCACGTTTACAGTTGTACAAATGCCATCTGGGCACGTGCACAGTTGGATACAAATTACTCAAAGTGCAACTCATTTTATTTTATTGATTTCATTAATTAATTGGTAAGAGTTTCAACTTTCCGAGCGAGCTTAGATTTCGCTTGTTTTGTACACCTTGAACGTCGTGTACTTGTCACTAGAGGGGAAGTGGTGCTGACGATCTCTAGTCTCCATGCACACACACACTGTGACAAAAACGGCTCACATACATACAATTTTAGAGCTTTGTAAGTCCCAAAATACGTTTCGGATCCCAAAAGTTTGTGAGACTTTTCGACTTATTTATTTTTTTTTTGTTCTACTCGCCCCTACAAGGTTAAGGATAACTCTCGAGACACCCTGAATGGGAGAATTTGATAATTAATGCATAGAGTCATGAGCGTTTTTTTAATTTTGAAATATTTTTCCGGAATGAAATAGTGATATGTAATGCTGATAAATCTAACGGTGGTGTTTTCTTCATACCTGGCTAGAAATTTCTTCTTGACCGGCCAATAAAAACGACACTTTCATTTTGCGAAATAATTCAGTTGAACATAATATTTATATATTGTCTTAACATTATATCGTGAACTTCTTCAACAATATAAAACAACGCACCCTTATTGAACATTTCATCAGTCAGTTCACGGTGATATCGAATTATATCAGTGGAAAATAATACTGGACTAACACTGGACTACTACTAGACAGCTACTGGACTGTGACGGTCAACTTTCTTCCGTCAGAGAGATTCACTCAATTCTCAACTAGAGTGAATTTCGTGCATGCATGTAGAACAAAAAATCATCATGTGATATATTTCTCAGTGTGATAATCTTCCTGGAATAGCATATTTGATTTGACAAATAATACTATAAACATATAGTTCGGATATTTATGAAAATATATGGACATAAGTTAAAAGTTTGAGCATCTATTACAACTATAACAAAAAGTCATTTAAAAACACATGTATCGATTTGTTTCTTCATGTATAGTTCCTTTTATTCATTAATATATACTGTGTAGAGGAATGCTGTCAGCTCAAGAGTTATACTGATTTTAAAGAAAAACAAAATAGGCTTTTTATTTTTTAATTAAAATAGTGAGGTCCTTCAGTACGGGGCATTATAAAAATTTCAAATTTCGCGGGTTTTGTGCGGGAAACGATTGCTCACTTGCGGGATATGGTTCGGTGGATCTGGCAGTACTGCTTCTAATCTGTTGGCGTTGAACAAGATATCTGCAACTCAGATGCTTGCCGCCCCGGTCGAGGAGCTCTTCGCTGAGTGAAAATGAGTGAAGTCGCTTCTAACTCAGAAGTGATATTTTCGAGATCAAGAGAAATCTCTGACGATCCCGACAGATCATAAGAAATTTTTCCAACTCTTTGAAAATCGTGCTTACACTCAGAGAATCACGCAAATTCTTTTCGAGTCAGCGTGCGGTCATTCTTGTGTCAGCGCGGTTCATTCAAGTTTTTTTGCACTCTGAAATTCTCTCCGCTCATTCAGCCTAACGGGCCTCGTTGCGGGATAGAGCGGACGGTCGCTTGTCTAGACGCGCGACCTTCCCATTGTTAGAAGATTAGACCCGGTTGAGAGAAATTAAAATTTTGTAAAACATTATTGAATCGAATTCTAATAGGCGATATTAGCTTCATTATATTATTGCGAGAAAATGAAGAAAAGATAGTTTAAGATCCGTTCATATCTTCAATCCCAGTTGATCTTTAGAGATAGCTGTCTATCTTAATTTTTAATTTCTTTTATAAATTATTCGGGATACTCAAAATAGTCTAACACAAATGCTTTTCCTGAATGGGTTTTTCAACTGATTGAGAATGAAAAATGTGAAAATTTTAATAATTGTAGGCTGAAATCGTGTTCAAATAAAGTTTGTTGCAAAACTTATTTATCCTTTCTTCCGTTAACCATGGGTCAGATTCAAAAATGCGTAACAGAAGTTCTATGCGTGTTACCATAATCTAATTGATTCTGAAAACGAACCTCCTACTTATTCATAAGCAATGCATAGAAATCGATTTTTATAATATGCTTTTTTGCGTTTTTTGCAAATACTAAGAGGCTGACAAAAAATTGCATGGGACAAACATTGTTTATATCAATAGCACCTGACAGTTTCGAAAAGAATTTCGTTGAAGTGTCGAAAATTGTAGGAGGTAAAGCATGATTCGTAAACAAAATTTTAATTTACAATATCTAGAAAACGATCATAAATCCGCGATAGAGCCTCATACCGTCACATTCAGGAGATCATTCTGCACAACGTCCATTCCAAAAATTGCATACGAGACTACTATGTTTGACCTACTGAAATTTTTATTTTACACGTAATAAAGAAGGTTTTAATTCATGATAAGCTAATTATCTTATGAGAAAACAGAACATTAATAAAGAATTTAAAAATTGCATTTATTCAGAATGAATATTTGAATACATTTTTTTTGCTTTTGTGTATCTTTGTCGCTTGTCAATAAGGATCCACATCGAACTGAATTCTGTCTGAAGTTGACCCTCATTAACAAGCGACTAAGTGGGCTGTTTCATTATGAACCTACTTAGTGTATTATATGTATCATTTTTATTTCATATTTGTACAATAAAAATGTGTTATCAACACAGTAAATCCCAGGAATAAATTCTATCTTAAAATTGGATAAAAACGCTGCAGCACATTTATCTGCTCGAAGATAAAATTTATTTGGCGAGAGATGAAATCTATCTGGCTGATGATAAAAACTTATCTAATGAAAATATTAATGTCACATTCGTGACATTTGTCAAGTGACACTTCGATGTCAAATACCTCCCTATTGAAGAAATCCTGGGGAAAATGCTCATGTAATTTTCGGACACGATTAACACGAGGTATCTTACGAGAATTTTCATATTTTTCTAGGTAATCCGTGAATCAGACCCCAGGATTTTTTCAATAGGGAGGTGTTGGGTTAAATCGAAGTCTCACTTGACAAATTTCATGCATGCGATATAAATATTTTCGTCAAATAAATTTTTATCTTTCGCCAGATAAATTTTATCTTTGAGTGGATAAATGTGCTGCAGCATTTTCATCCAATCTGAAGATAGAATTTATTCCCGGGGTTCACTGTCTCAGCTCAAGCCTGAGTGAATTCGGATTCATAATCTGCGACTCTTTACAAATCAGGTATTCTCCCACTCATCGTAACTCAGTGAATAGCCCATCGGTCCCGGTTCTACTCTATTCATTTGGGGTGGTTCCATGGACGAAGCACGAGCTCACGGCCCTTGATATTGTCACACGTAAGATCATGTATATGCAGAAAAGCTTGCATATCAACTCGTCCGTTTCGCGCTTATACATTCCACGCCGTGAAGGTAGGCTCGGACTTCTAAAGCTTCAGTGTCTTTATATAACTGAATTATCCTAGGTACAGCTAACATCGTTGTAAATGCAAGAGATTCTCCCCTGAAAGTAGCCGCATCTTACGTCAAGAAGTTCCCAGCGACAGATGCAGAGCATGTCACACACATTATGAGCACCTACGGCACATACTGTCCGGGTGTCCCACTCACGCGGGAACGACGTATCTCCATAGTTCGTCATCTTCAACGTCTTCACGGCCATCTTGGAAACGCTTATACCACTCGTAAACTCTTGTTTTACTCATAGCAGATTCACCATAGGCCTTTGTTAACATTTCACACACTTTGTTACACTTTATTGCATTTTTTACGCAAAATTTGATACAAATTCTTTAATCCATTTCTTTTGACAAACGAAAATCGCCGAGCTCATGAAAATACGTCTAACCTTAGCGGCTGCCACAGACAAAGTAAACAATGAAAACAGCTGAATATTTTGTCATACTTCAGGGGCATGTATACCAACATAATAAAAAAAATTGACAATAGGACTCTCCAAACCCTCGAAATTTAAAAATTTCCGTTATTTTCTGCACACACATATGAATGATCTTATGATCACTATGATAAGGCTCCGTGCAAGGGTACCCACGAGAATTGCGTAATGCTAGGGATAGTGGCAAAAGTGAGATGCAAAAAGTGAGGGGGCTCAGGGCGTCACCTTAAAAGACTCCTCTCTTAAAAGTGACACTGTTAGCTGTCACACGATGTTTTCCAGATGAGATAGTAAATCTGGCTTTCCAAAGGGGCATCAATCTCTCTATGCATCCCACTATGTGCTGATTAATCTTCAAGCTTCCCAACAGACAGATGATAAGTCTGTAGGAGGTCGAGTCAAAAGCTTTTTGGTAATCAATCCAGGCCAACGACAGATTTCGTTTGTACAATGCAGCATCCAGTAATGGATGCAGACGCTCCTGTCGATTAGCAGGTTCTCCCGACAGCCTGCTACACTTTTTTTCGATCAACGTTGTTCGGGGTGGTGAAATTAAATTCACCCTATATCAAGGAAAACCGAAAGTACCCCCTGAGAACATGCGCAGTAAAATAATTGCTGAATACCACGACAGTCTCATGGGTGGGCATAAAGGTGTCAGGAAGACATATAGACGAATTAGGGAACGTTTCATTTGGCCGGGCATGCGCGATGATATCAATGAGTACATCCGAGAAAGTAAGAGCTGTTTAGAAAATAAACTTTTCCGGGCAAAAACACGAAAACTAATGGTTACAACAGACACCCCGTTAGGAGTTTTCGATAAAGTATCATTGGACACCGTGGGCAAACTTTTAACCACTCCAAGTGGAAATCGGCACATATTAACGATGCAGGACAATTTCAGTAAATTCTGTCTTGCAGTGCCAATACCAAATTCAAAGACAACAACCATTGCCCATGCAGTAGCAGCACACCTTACCATATTTCTCATTTCAGAGCCCCGCGTTGCATTCTGACTGATCGAGGTGGTAGTTTCATCAGTAAATTGATGCGAAATCTTGAAAGGATTTTTGGCGTCAAACAACTAACAACTTCAGGTTACCGTCCGCAAACGAACGGGTCCTTGGAACG
>JAUMHM010085302.1:0-30221 GCA_032362435.1 Melikaiella ostensackeni
GGTTTCGTAGCCCTGGGCAGAAACCCTTATGGGTTTGGTCGGGTGTTTGCCTGTCGTATAAGAACGGGGAAGTGAGAAGAAATGAGGGGAAGTGTTGACAAGTGAGGGGAAATAAGGGGAAGTGGGGGAGGGGCAAGGGGGAAATGAGGGGAGTGAGGAGAAGTAAGGTAAAATGATGAGATGGGTCGGTGAGGAAGTGTGAGCAGGGGAGTGGAAATGAAAGGAGGTAAGGGGGGAATGAGTGGAAGTGTTGGTGGCGAGGGGGGAAGGGAGATTTGAATGACTTTATTAACGACTCGATAGGCTACGAAACTGGATCTACAGTCTGCCTTTAAGACAAACAGTGGGCTCGAATCTTGCTTTAATAATACATAAAGGCAGGTTCAGAATAAGGTGTAACAAAAATAAGCCGTGATGAAAAAATGACTTTTTTTCTGTGCAGTAAATATTGACGTTGAATTGAAGTTTTTATACGACAAGAAGTATCAACTCGGAAACATTTGTTAAGTAGGAAATTATTATTGAAAGCGAAAAGTGAAACGTCTCACCAGTACCTGGACATCGTAACTAAATATATAGCTAACGAAGTCGCAAATCCCACCTGTCACAATATTTGCTTATATAATTTAAAAATAATAAAAAGATCACCAAATTCTCTAATAACGCCAGCAGTATGCATACATCTTTTAGAGGTATATAGTTTTATTTTATACTAATTTTCATCGGAAAGACGTAGAGAACTCCGAAGCAGTAATTTTAAAAATGATGAAACGGCCGACTTCGATAGAGGTTGGGAATTTTTTGACTTTTTTTTTCTCCCTTTTTTCTTGATCACTCTGTGTGATTCTTGTCGGACTTTTTCACAGATTATGAATTCGTTTAGAAAATTCTCAAGCTTGTGTAGATTTCGAAAAACAGGGTCGAAAGGTCGAAGAAACGCTTCCTTGGCACTTTTTGGAAGCCTATAAAAAATCAATGTGACGCGTTAAAATCTTCTGCATAAGATCAAATGAAAGCTTCGACATTTTGCTTTTAAAAATATTTGTCTGAAAACTAAAGTAAATCAGCATGGAGCCGTTGGGAACCGTTTTTTCATTTGCGCGCCGTAGCCCGTTCTTTTCGCTCCGAGTAGAATGCACGGGCTGCAGCGCGCGATTAAAAAAACGGTTCCCAGCGGCTCCATGCTGATTTTCTTAGGTTTTCGGCCAGGCAGTTTTAAAATGAAAGGTTCAAGCTTTCATTTAAACGCACGTAGAAGATTTTAGCACATCACACTGATTTTTTATAGGCATTCAAAAAGCAACAAGAAACCTTTTTTTTTTGTTATTTTGACCCCGTTTTTCAAAAAAACTAGACATGCTAGAGTATTTTTCTCAACACATTTTCAATCTGCGGGAAAGATTCTAAGAGAATCACCCTGAGTGATTCCAAGAATTAAATCATGTCGGAAAGTGTAATTCAAAAATAGTAAAAACATTTCTGCAACTTTTTAATACAGCCGGAAGAGATAAACGAACATTCTTGAGTATGCATACATTTTTTAGAGACATATAATTATATTGTATGATGAATTTTTCCGAAAAGATGTTCAGAACTTTAAGGTAGAAGTTTTCAAAATGAGCGAACTCACGACTTCGGTAGAAATGGAAAATTTTTCAAGCACAATTTCATAAATTTTGCACATTATTATATAATCCCACCAAAAACACTAGGTGTCAAAGAATTCCGCCAAGTACTTGCATATTGATATTTCGTTCATTCATATTGAAGGTAATCAAATGTGTGAAAAAATATATAGCAAATCCGAGTAGTAGAAAATTCATAAATAGAAGTGTTTTCAATAAAAGAAATTAGTTCGAAATAAATTAATTATATAAATAATTTTTGTTTAATAAAAGAAATAATTTAATATTTCAGAGCAATAGATTTTTTTTTAATTTGCAGGCTTATTATAGTCTTTAAATAATAAACATGAGTGTGGCGACATGACAATAATGATAATAATAGTAATATAATAAGAATAATTATGTAAATAATAAACAAAATTTCAAAAGAACACGTATTTTAAATGCGTTTTTCAGAATTGTCCCACCGCACCGACTCGTTTTTTGACTAGGAGGATTCGTTTTTGGCCGAAAGTATCAGGCAGTTATTGATAATATGTATATACGAGGATATACTGGCCTTCTTTAGTTTTTGATTATAAAATGAGAAAATATATAATAAATTTAAAATTGTTGGTTCAAATCAATATATCCTCAACTTAATTGAGACATTTTTTTCGATATGAGGACATTAGACTATAAAAAAAGTTTGAATTCGCTGGACAGAAGCTTTATCTTGATCTGTATTCACAAAATTACATCTTTTCTTTTTTTTTTTAATGGATCCAATTTTGTATTTATTTTTTCCAACGCAATATTCATAATCGTCAAATGAGGTGTAACGATAAAGGTTTTATCAGCATGAGAATAAAATAGAAAATATGACATAAATAAATATAAATAAAGTAAAAATAAAAAGTGAAGTTGGTTCATGAAAGAAATATTGCAAAAACTTTTTGTTAATAGAGATTGAGACTTTTTTAAAAACAAGTTAATAATTTTTCTATATTCTTAAGACTTCGTATGTCGAATAATGCAAAAATAATAAGAGGATTACCGAATTTTTTTTATGACACCGAAAGAGATTAAGAAACCTTTCTCAGAACGTATACATTCTATTAGAACTGTATTGTCTTATTGCATATTAAATTTTATCGAAATGTTGTACAGAGCTCCACCCATCTGACATTACGAAGAAATGAAATGGTCTGAAAGAGTAAACGAAATGCTTCAAAAATATATTCAATAGTTTGCTCAAATTAAGATTCTGCCTGCAATGAAAAAGAATAGTTTTTCTATAATTTTTATTGTTTGAATTTGACAATTTTTTGTACGCTTCCTTCAAGATTTTAATATTTCCAACAACACCTGGAACGAACTTTAGGATATTGTTATTTGGTACCACGATAAATATACAAACAGTTCAAAAGGTATATATATTTTTTGACAAAAGGTATAATTTCAGGTGGGTTATTGTATTAGAAAAAAAATTCGCGAGTGCTTATATTTGAAAAACTTGAAATTTCAGTATTTCCACGTCTGAATCACAACTCGTAGAACAATGCAGTTATGGTTATATACCATATGAATGAAACTGGTCAAGAAAAGCTTAAGTTACCACCTTCCTGTATGTTTCATTATCTACTGTAGGAAGGTCACCCGATACAGTATTCAGTAAAATTGATTAAAATTTTTAACATTTGAGAGCACGCACCTTAATGATTTTTCAATTTCCTTCTGAGAATAGGTACACACCTTTTTTGGATCTGAAACTGAAGCAAATGTGTCATTGTATGCTTTTATATAACGTTTAAGTAATAAAAAAATTACTGAAATTTTTAATAACCCCGGAAGAGATTAGGAAACCTTTTTCAGTACGGATACATTTTTCAGAGGGTTATATCTCCATTGTATACTAACTTTTATCGGAAAGATATACATATGAAACTCGAACGCAGTATTTTTTAAATAGTCAAAATCACGACTTTGATAGCGATTGGAAATTTTTAAACACGAAATCATAAATTTTTTATATTTGCGAAATCTTGTATTTCGAATAATGTAAAAATAATAAAAAGAATACTAAAACATTTATTACCACGGCAGAAGTTTAGAAACCTTTTTCAGTACGCATACATTTTTAGCGGTATATAGTTTTATTGTATACTAACTTTTATCAGAAATATGTACAAACTTCGACGAAGTAATTTCAAAAATGATAAAACTTACGACTTCGGTAGAGATTATGAAGTTTTTAAAAACAAGTTCATAAATTTGCTATATTAAATTTCGAGTAAAAGTATTTTTTTTCAAACAAAGAGGACAAATTTTCCAAATCGATGAATTTCCAGCCAAAAAAATTAATTTGCTACCAAAAAGACAAATTCTCAACAAAATGCATGAATTTTATTCTCAACAGTTGAATCTTCAACCAAAGACATATTTTGAGAGTTATCTAGTAACTAAAAATCTATAAATTAATAACTTACGTTGATGTAAACAAATTTTGTAAACAAATATTCAGATTGTGATATTTCCATAAAGGAGAAACTTGTTTCTTACCCCAAAAAAATTGTTATACGTTATGAAGATTCTACCTAGTATTCAGAAAGGCTATACATTATCAATTTCTATTGTTATAAAAAAATTATATTAACAAATACTGAATTATAGCGTTTTTGCATGGGAAATTTTTCACTTAAATTTCTGCAATACGTTATGTAAATTTTATCCAGTTGTGAGAATCGTCGAAAATTAACAACTGATATTTTCATGAAGAAATTTTATCAATAAATACTTGATATTGTTGCTAATTATAGACAGGGTTATTAGAAAACAGTATAAAAAATTCTATTTATTTTCAGCATGTAATTTACGTCACTAGGTAAGAAAGGTTTTTTTCCCGTACGAAAATATCAGACTCTGAATATTTGTCTGAAAAGTTTGTTTACAACAATATAGTTATTTATTTACAGATTTTTTGTTGCTGGGTAACTCACAAATATCGAACTTGAACAATTATGGTCGAGAAGAATTCGTTTTCTGTGCACAAATCTCAAATGTGTGTGATTATATATAAAATTTATTTATAATTAGTAGTTTTATTATAGCATTGATTATTTCGCGCTCCGAAACATGTGGATCTCGCGCTTCGCGCTCGGTGTTATATGTTTTTAGATACAAATTACTACATTTGTTTTTGATTTCAAATGAAAAAGGAAATTTATTTACTTATGGCTCTATCGGCCTCAAGGAATACATTTCCATCATAATATTCGCGCTCGATTTTCTGCACTCTCCGTACATTATATACAAATGAATAGTCAAAGAAACGATTAAAAAATTATCTTGATGATTTACGATTGGTCTCATAAAGAAATGTCTAACGGCAATTTCATTTGACTGTTTAAAAGCACAAATTCTATTCTTCTCACTTTTTTTCTTTATCTCGCGTTGTTTGGCTCAAAGATTAAAATTGAAATATTTCAATATCATTTTCCATACTTAAAAAACAAACTACGCCTCCTACCAAAGAATGTTTCAGAGAAAATTTATGGATCCTCGTCAAAACAACAATTTTGATATCACAAGTTTTCTTCGTATCTCGCGTTATTTAGCTCAAAATTAGAGTCATGAAAATAAATTGTTCGAATTTTTGAGTACTACGAATAGTCTTGCATATAATTTTTAAATCTTGAAAGAAAAATGGTCTCAAAAATTTTTTAAATGCTCCAACTTTCTGAATTTTTATTCAAAATGGCTGGGTTACGAATTTGAGCAAAGGTCAATATAATAGATTCATTCTTTTAGAAGTTATCGTGCTCACAGACAGACATACCATACATAAGAATTTAAAAAATCTGTCTCGAGGAGTTTAACAAAGAAGATTCGTTTTTTACCCCAAAAAGATAATTTTTCAACAAAAGGGTTGAGTTTTCAAGCTAAAAAGTCCGATGTTTTAGGAAAGAGTGGACTTTCAAGTCGGAGAAGATGAATTTTCAACAACAAGAAAGATGAAAATTCAACCAAATAGTCGAACTGTACCGAAAAAGATGAATTTTGAACCAAATAGTGGAAACTTGAACCAAAAAGATGAATTTTCAACAAAAAACGTTAATTTCCTGCCAGGAAGGATGAATTATCTACAATACAGTTGAATTTTCAATCCAAAAATATAATTTTCCAACAAAAAAGTTGATTTTCTACCAAATGGTTGAATTTTCAACTGAAATGATGAGTCTTCAATCGAAAAAAATGAATTGTTAACAAAATATATATAAATTTCAAACCAAGTGTTTGATGCTTTAACCAAAAAGTTGAATTCTGAACGAAACATGTAATGGTTGATGTTTCAACAAAATGAAATTTGAATTTGAAATGAAAAATAGTTAAATTCAGCCAAAAAAAGACGGATTTTGAACAAAATACATGAATTTCCGACTAGAAAAGATCAATTTCCAACTAAAAATGGGATTGTTACATTTTCAGTTTAAAAATTGATTCACAAAAAAAAAAAATGAATTTCCAACAAAATATTTTAATTTTCAATTGCAGACAAGAAGTTTTAGCTGAAAGAGAGAAATTTTTAACCAAGAATGAAACGAATTTGCAACACATTAGTTAAATTGTTAATTAAAAAGATGAGTCTTCAACCAAAAGAATAAATTTTTAACAAAGCGGTTCAACTTTCAATCAAGTAGTTGAACTTCTGAATGAAAAAAGAA
Source organism: Melikaiella ostensackeni (assembly GCA_032362435.1). Taxonomy (NCBI): domain Eukaryota; kingdom Metazoa; phylum Arthropoda; class Insecta; order Hymenoptera; family Cynipidae; genus Melikaiella; species Melikaiella ostensackeni. The sequence goes on from JAUMHM010085302.1 coordinate 6,329, forward strand.
GGAAAAAAGAAAAGGAAAGAAGGAAGAAAGGAAAAAAGAAGAATTCTTTAAAAAAGGGGTGAAGATGGGAATAGGGGAAGAGTGTGAAGTCTGAAATATGAGAGTGATTTTCAAGCTTCGCAAGTTATTATTGAATTGTACAGCGCACGATTAAGAAACGCTTTTTTCTTATTTTCACTCCGTTCTTCAAAATAACTAGACCTGCTAGAGTATTTTTCTCAGCAGATTCTTAATCTATGGGAAAAATCCTAAAAGTTCAAGCAGAGTGATTTAAAGGAAAAAAATCATGTCGGACAGTGTGATTCAAAAATAATGAAAATATTTCTGAAACTTTGTAATACAGCCGGAATAGATGAGGAAACATTTTACGCTACTGAATTTAGCTATGCATACAGATTTGAAGCTTGTGCAATTTATTTTTAAAAAACTAATGGTCTTATCATAAGACCAAGAATATCACTGGATTCCTCTCAGCAATATCTCCAGGAGTTTTTTTAATTATGCAAAAAAAAAGATTTTTGAAACAAATAAATTGTTTATAATATTTCGGAATTTATATAGTAATCATGGAAATAACTAGACGTTCTTCACTAAAATATATTGTAGTCTGAAACATGTGAAATACATAAAAAAATTAAATATTAAAAAAAAGTTAATTCAAACATTGTTTTCATCCTCTCCACGCTGATTCCATCCTGACTCCTGATCGAAAAACTGAAGATACCCTTGAAGTCAGCTCAGCAATATCTTCAGAAGTTTTTGGAAATATGAAAAAAAATAAAATTCTTTGAACTATTACATTGTTTATAATATTTCGGAAGGTTCATTAATCTCGCCATCTAACCTCTAACTGTTGACAGATGATTGTATTTCACAATGAAAAAGAAAAGTACAATGCAGATATTTCACTTACCCTAAGCCTCATTTTAATTACCCTGGCATGATTTATAAATGAGAACGATAAAAATGTATTATTTTGAGAAAGACAACGCACATTCAAGGAAAATATTGTATCTTTCTTCATTCCTAAGAAAAATCTAACTAATGGCGACTTGTGTAAGGGAAATTCAAATTTAGAGACTTGATGACGCTAAACGGTTGCTGCAAATTCGGGAAACAAAAAAAACTGGACGTCAAAGTATCTTAATTAAGATCAAATCAAGGTATGAATGGGAAAGGATGGAAAAATTGTGAAAAAAAATAGATTTTTCTCGAAATCGGGTCTAGCGATTTTTTTCTTTCTTGTCTTTTATAGTCGTAAGGTATATCAGAAACGAGAACCAATAAAACGTTCAAGGCTAGTCGTGTTGGTATAGTAAAATGTACTATTAACTACATAATTTTAGAAAATGTAACCTTTAAAATATTTTCATTTTTTGAAGTACCACTTCGTAATATTATAAAAATTGTAACGAATGAAGGATAATTTGTTACCCCGAAGTTTATGGGAAAAAATTATTCTTGAAATTTTTTTCATTCAAAGAATAATTGTACATGCTCAAACGTGAATACTTCCTCTCTCAAGCCTTGAGCGAGTTCTAAAAATGATTTCATCCGAAGAGAAAATATACAGGGTAACATTTTTTCAAGGGGTATGATCTCACGGGGTTGGGCTTTCAAATTTCTTAAAACCAAATGTATTCTTGTTTGAAAACGACCATTAATACACCCCTAAGAAATGAACATGCGAAAAAAAGCTTCTTGATATCTTTCGGCTTTGATAAAAAGTTTCAGTAATATTATTACGTCTACATTATTCGATGAACGTGGCTTGAAAAATATAGAAAATCTATCCATTTGTGTTTAAAAAATTCCCAATCTCTACCGTTGTCGTAAATTTGGCCATTTTTATAATCGTTTACAATAATAATATACAATAATCGTATACAATAAAACGATATACTTAAAAATTAATGCTTTTTAAAAAATATACTCAAGTTTTTTCCGACGATGTAAAAACTTGAAACATTTCAGTACTCATTTTAATATGTTTACATTATTCGATGTGCTGGGTTTCATAAATATGAAAAATTTACGAACTTGGTTTTTAGATATTTTCCGTTTCTACCAAAGTAACAAGGTTGATCATTTTAGTATACAATAACACTATAAACCTATAAAAAATGTATGCGCACTGGAAAAAAATTGTAATCTCTTCTGCCATTAGTAACAAGTTTTAATATAATTTTCATTATATTGACATTACTCGGTAAACGAATCTTCGAAAATATAAAAAAATGTATGCATCATATGCTAGTTATTGTCCATTCTCCCGATACACAAAATTTTATATATAGTAAAACTATATACTTCAACATGTATGCGTACAAAAAAATGCAATATCTTCCGGCGTTGTTTAAAAGTTTTCAGTTTAATTTTTATGATTATGTTTTTATTATTCGATATACTAGGTTTCAAAAATATAGCAAATTAAGGAACTTGTTTTCAAGAAATTCCAAATCTCCGCCAAAGTTGTGAGTTTGATTCTAGAAAATGTATGCTTCCTGAAAAATGTTTCTGAATCACTTTCGGCGTTGTTAAATCGCTTTAGTAAGCTTTTTATTACTATTATATTATTCGATATATCAGGTTTTAAGAATATAACAAAACTTGTGAATTCGTTTTTGAGAAATTTCCAACATTTACCGAAGACACAAGTTTGATAATTTTCGAATACAATGAAACTATACTCCGCTAACAAATGTAGTCGCACTAAAAAAAGATTTTTAATATCTTCCCCAGTTTTTAAAATGTTGAAAAAATTCTTTTCATTATGTTTATATCGCTCGAAATACCAGGTTTCAAAAATTAAAAAAATGCATGAACTTGTTTACAAGGAATTCCCAATCCCTAGGAGAGTCGTAAGTTTGATAATTTTGGTATACATGCAATAAAACTATACTCCTCTAAGAAATGTATGCGTAAAAAAATTTTTTCAAAATATCTTCTGGTGTTGTTTAAAAGTTTCAGTATTATTTTTATTATGTTAAATTATTCGACATACCAGCTTTCAATAATATAACAAATTTATGAACTTGTTTTTAAGAGATTCCAAACCTCCACCGAAGTCGTGAGTTTCATTCTAAAAAATGTATACTTTCTAAAAAATGTCTCCTAATAACTTCCGGCGATGTTAATACGTTTTAGTAATCTTTTTGCTACTTTTACGTTATTCGATATACCAGGTTTAAAAAATGAAAAAAATTTATGGATTTGTTTTAAAGAAATTCCCAATGCCTAGCGAAGTCATGAGTTCGATTCAAAAAATGTATACTTCCTAAAAAATGTTTCATAATCACTTCCGGCGATGTTAAAACGCTTTTGTAATCTTTTTATGATGTTTACATTATTCGATGTACCAGGGTTTGAAAATATAGAAAATTTATGAACTTGTTTTGAAGAAGTTCCTAGTCCCTGCCGAAGTCGTTAATTGATTCTGAAAATCGTATGCGTACAAAAAATATTTTTAATATCTTCCGGCATTTTTGCAAGCATAAATAATTTTTTGTTTTCTGATATACTAGGTTTAAAAAATATATCAAATTTACGAACTTGTTTTTGATAAATTCCCAATCTTTACCGAAGTCGTAAGTTTGATTTTAAAGATATACAGGTATGCGTTCCAAAAATTTTGTTCTATATCTTTCCCAATTGTTTGAAGCTTCAGTAATAATTTTTATATTTACATCATCCGATTTACCAGTTTTCAAAGATGTGAAATATTTATGAACTTGTTTTTCAAAAATTCCCAATCTCTGCCGAAGTCGTGAGTTTGATAATTTGAGTGAATAATAAAACTATAAACCTCTAAGAAATGTGTGCATAATAAAACATTTTCTTTTAATGTATCAAGAATTTATTCAGTATTATTATTGTTCATTATTATTGGAGGGATTTTAATTTAATAACAAATTTTCACAAAAAAAATGTTCTCTAAGCTCTTCAGGTGTTATTAAAAAGTGTCACTAATCTTTTTTTTTTAAAAAACTTTTCCTGTATTCGCTCTCCTTTAATTGGCTTCTTTTATTCTCTCTCTCCCTATCTCTCTCGCTTTTACCACTCTTATATGACATTTTCAAACGGTGATTTAAATCCTTATTTTTAAAGAAAATTAGCATAAGGGAAACAGACTGAGAGGTGTTAAGTTGGAAGAAAACTACAAAAGGGTCCAAAAAGTTTGAGAGCCCAACAGAAGAAACTATTAAGCAATGTTTACATTGCAAAAAATTTAAAAAAAATGAAAAACAATTTTAATAATGGTATTAAAAACTATCATTTTGTTATAATGTATATTAGAATTTATGTGAATTGTGTGGATTATGTGGACTTTCACTTTTATTCATAAAAATTGCACAATTCTGAAATCTATATGCACATCCTATGGTGACAAGAAGTCAGCACGTACTCAGCGTGTAGGGGATAAAAAAAAAGTTTAAATGAACTTTTTGTTACTATATACAGTCTTCGCTCATTTTATATGCTTCAGACTGCGTTACATTTTAGTATTAAACGTTTAGTTGTTTTCCATGATCATTCAAATGAACTTCGAAATGTTATAAACAATGTAATTGCTTAAAAAATCTTTTTTTTCGATAATTGAAAAAACTCCTGGAGATGTTGCCAAGCTGAATACAAGGATGTACTCAGTTTCTCGATAGGACTTCCACTTTTGTTTATAAAAATTGCACAATTATGAAATCTATATGCACATCCTACACTGACAAGAAGTCAGCATGGACTCAGCGTGGAGGCGATAAAAACAATGTTCACATGAAATTTTTGTTACTATTTAAAATTTTCGCTTATTTTATATGCCTTAGGCTGCGTTACATTTTAGTAATGAACGTTTAGTTGTTTTCCATGATCATTTTATGAATTCCGAAATATTACGAACAATGTAATTGCTCAAAAAATCATTTTTTTGCATAATTTAAAAGACTCCTGGAGATATTACCGAGCTGAATACAAGGGTATACTTAGTTTTTCGATAGGACTTTTACTTTTATTCATAAAAATTGGACAATTCTGAAATCTATATGCACATCCTATAGTGACAAGAAGTCAGCATAGACTCAGCGTGGAGGGGATAAAAACAATGTTTTCATGAAGTTTTTGTTACTATTTAAAATTTTTGTTCATTTCACATACTTCAGACTGCAAAGTATTTTAGTAATAAACGTTTAGTTGTTCACCATGATAATTAAATAAATTCCAAAATATTATAAACAACGTAAAGGTTTGAAAAATTATAATTTTCGCATAGTTCCATAAACTTCTGGAGGTATTGCTAAGCCGAATTCAAGGGTATATTTAGTTTTTCGGTAGGAATTTTGCTTTCTGAAAATTGCTCAACTCTGAAACCTATATGCACATCCGACAGTGACTAGAGGTCAGGATGGACTCGGCGTGGAGGAGATAAAAACAATGTTTAAATGAACTTTTTGTTACTATTTGAAATTTTTGTTTCTTTCATATGCTTCAGACTGCGTTAAATTTCAGTTATTAAGGTTCACTTGTCTTCCATGATTATTGAATGAATCCAAAATATTATAAACTATATAATTGTTCAAAAATAATGTTTTTCATAATTTCAAAAACTCCTGGAGATATTGTCAAGCGGAACCCAAGGGTATTTTTAGTTTCTTGATACGAATTCTAGTTTTATTCATAAAAATTGCGCTATTTGGAAATCTATAGCTAGATCCTCCAGTAGTGTGGAGTCAAGGTGATGGGAATGAAAACAATAGTTCATTTATTAATAATAATTGACCAGAGAGTATCCGTCGGAGTTTGTTCATCATATTAACTTACTGGAGGTATTCCAGTGAGGAATCTGCTAATGTGCTTGAAAGTTCTTTCGGGCTGTCACTTTCATTTATAATAATTGCACAACGTTTTATAACAATGTAATTGTTTAAAAAATTATTTTTTTCCTTAATCTAAAAGACCCCTGGAGATATTGCTGAGAAAAATCCAGTGATATTCTTGGTTTTATGATAGGACTAATTGTTTATTTTAAATAAATTGCACAAGTTTCAAATCTGTATGCATATCCAAATTCAGGATCGCAACATTTTTCAGCCTGCTAACATTTTTTATAGACGCATTTTTCTTATATATCGAATTTTATCGGAAATACGTGCAGAACTCCAACGCAGTTACTTTTAAAATGATCAAACTTACTTCTGTAGAGATTGGAAATTTTTTAAACGCAAGATCATAATTTTGTTATTATTTTCGAAGCCTTGTATATCGAATAATGTAAAAATGATAAGAATAATACTGAAGCTTTTTGATAACGCCGAAAGAGATTAGGAAACATTTCTCAGTACGCATACATTTTTTATAGGGATATAATTTTATCCCATACTAACTTCTATTTGAAAGATGTACAGAACACCGACGACGTAAGTTTAAAAATGATTAGACTCACGACTTCGGTAGAGATTGAGAAAATTTTGAAAACAAGTTCATAAATTTTCTATATTTTTAAGACCCCGTACGTCTAATAATGTAAAAATAATGAAAGAACAGCCAGCTCACTTTACAAAGAAATAATTTGGTCTGTAAAAATTAACCGTAAACTTCAAAAATACATTTAATAGTTTGCTCGAAATTAAAATTCTGCACACAATTCAAAAGAATAGTTCTCCTACAATTTTCATCATATAAATTTGACAATTTTCCTTACACTTTCTCCAAGATGTCGGTATTCCCATCAACATCTTGAACGGTCTTCACGATATTTTTATTTGGTACCACGATAAATATAGAAATAGTTCGAAAAGTATATATATGTTTTTGACAAAGGGTATAACTTTGGATGGATTATTCTACTGGAAAAAAAGCAAGTGTTTATAATTGAAAGACTTATAATTTCAGTAGTTCCACATCTGAATCGTAACTCGTAGAGGAATTCAGTCATGGGTAGTTACCATATGAATGAAACTCGTCAAAAAAAGCTCACGCGAGCTCTTTGTGTATGTTTCATTATCATCTGTAAGGAGGTCGCCCTGATACAGCATATAATATAATCGATTAATATTTTCAACATTTGAGAGCACGTACCTTTATGATTTTCTAATTTTCTCCTGGAAACACCCTCTTCTTTTGGAACAGAAACTGAAGGAAACGTGTCACGGTATGTGTTTATATAACGTAAAAATAATAAGATTACTGAAACTTTTTATTGACGCCGGAAGAGAATAAGAAACCTTTTTTAGTACAGGTACATTTCTTAGAAGTATACAGTTTTATTGTATACTAACTTTTATTGGAAAGATATATAGACCTCCAACGCTGTATTTTCAAAATAATTAAACTCATGGCTTCGGTGGAGATTGGAAATTCGTCAAACACGATTTCATACATTTTTTACATTTTTGAAACCTTGTATATCGAATAATGTGTAAAAATAATGAAAAGATTGCTGAAACTTTTTATTAACGCTACAAGAGATTGAGTAATATGTTTAAGTATGCATACATTTTTCGAACTATATGCATCGTTTTATTTTATACTATATTTCACGGCGATAATTCGCAGAACCTCAAATCAGAAAATCAAAAAATTATTAAAATAGCGCTTCCGGTGGAGATTAGGAATTTCCCAAAAACAATTTCATAATATTTTTATATTTTCAAAAACCTCGTAGGGTAAACTGGGGTATTGCCGGCACCCTCCCCCCCGTAACCGATATTTTCTTTATCTAAACACACTTATTGAGATATTGATGCTTCAAATTTGAAGCAATTATGTTGGCTATTTCATATTCATAAATTTTTGGACTTTTAAAAACCTTGTATACCAAATAATGTAAACATAATAAGAGATTACTGAATCTTTTTCATAACCCCTGAATTACGTTAGAGATCGGGAATTTTTCAAAAAAAATCATGATGACGGGTCGGCGAAACCCTCATGTGTTTCGAGGACACGAAGTGATCTAAGAATGACAGCTCTCTGCATCCATCTGGCAAGTACCTCGGCATGTTTTTGGCACGCGGACATGACTTCCAGGTTGCATGTAGTAAATATATATAAGTATAGGCATACATATAAGTACAGGCATATATGTACTTTTTTTAAACTGCACCGACAAAAGTTTGTTGTGATTTTCGCATGGGACGCTATTTATTATTTCGTTAGCGACTGTTTTATGTGATATAGCTACAAGGTTCGACGCATTTTTTCCTGAAATACGGCGTTATAGTAGATAATTTTACTAGAAAAAAATTGGCAAGTGTATGTTTGAAGTAGTTCAAAATTCAGTAGTCTCTTATGTGAATCCCAACTAGTAGCACAGTTCAGTTCTAATCAGATGGCATATAAAATCAAATTGGTTAAGGAAAAGCTTTATTTAAAAAAAAAATTTCATTACTATCTTATAATCAGTATATATTTTATGATTCGATCAATCACTCTCATTCAGCATCTTCCAAAACCGAAAGTAAATTACGGAGAATTTTATTTTGGCCCTGAACTTTATACTCATACTTCACTTTTTCAATATAATATATGCAAAATATAAAAGAAACAAAAAGGATCCGGAAAAAGGTAAATTAATTGAAATCTGTGTTACGTAAGAGGTTTAGGCTGTAGACTCAAACTCCAATTAAAAAAATAATTAGTCTAATATTGCTTCCTGCCGCAGTTGGCTTACAGAAAAAAGTGAAAAGAAACTTATTTCATGAATCAGAAATGTTTAATCGCTCCATGCTCGGTTTCCAGACTTTTTCTATGCCATTATACAAAACACTTAAATATTAGCGAGTCTCTTTTCTGTACATTTTTTAATTAATGCTTTCAAAGTTTAATTTCCTATTGAATGTATAATATTTTCTGTTTATGCGTGATTTTTCATTTCCACTCCTGCGCATAACAGGAATAGAAGTATTAATCAAAATAAACTTTACCAACGATTAAATATCGAATCCTTTATTCTTCTACGTTTTTGAAATGATTAAATTTTGAAGGTTTGGAATTTAAAAATTTTCAATTTGTACGGTGAAAATGACAATGATTTTTTTCTTAGACAGAAATCACATTTTCAGTACAAAAATCTATCCAGTCACTTCGAATGTCACTTGATATTACATGATATGATCTCGGATATGAACTTTTTGATAATATATTTATCATCTTTCAAATTTTCATAATTTTGATTTGAAAATATAGTTTTGAATATACAATTCTGAAATAGTTTAATTTTTAAGGCCTTGAAATAAAGTTTTTCTGCTTCAAGAGCTCAAACTTGAAAATATTTGGTTTGCAATTTTCCAATTTCTGAAGCTTTTCAATTTCAAATTATATAATTTTGTAGATCACTACTTTAAAATTGTACAATTTCGAATGTTTCATTCTGAATCAATATCTAATTTTGAAATCCTTCTAGAAACTCAAACCTAATTAAATTGGTGATAGTTTATGAAGATGAAATATTGCGGTTGAAACACATATTTATTGAGAGGGAAAAAATGGAAGTCAAAAATAAATTTGATTCTTTTGAATCAAGGGTTCTTTTTTTTACTGAAGAGCAAGCTCCTAGATTTTTTTCTGAAAATACCTGCAGATTGAAAAATCAACATTTTATTATTCATTCGTAAAGATAAACATTCAATAGATTTTTAGTTGTCAGCCTGAAATATTTAAGATTTACGTTGAGAGTTTGACTGCTAATATTGTACAATAATTTTTAATTGATACCTTGGAAAACTTAGCAATTTTGAGCTGAAATTCCCTTCAATCGATAGTCATTTTAAATTTAATTATTGAAAGTCTCAGAACAATTTTACTATTATATCTCTCAAAATTGTAAAATTTCATATTGCAAGCCTTGACAATCAGTTTTTAATTCAATAATTTTAGATGTAAATATTTCAAATTAGTTGGTTTCAACTTTAGTCAAATTTACAATTAGTTATTTCAGATTTAAATATTCTAAATTGCTTGGTTTCAATTTTGAACCTACAAAATTGTCTGATTTTTCAAATTCATTAAAACCGTAGAATGTCAAATTGAGAAACTTGATAGTTGCACAATTGTTAGCTTAAAGATTTGTAATGAAGCAATTTTAAATTAAATGCCTTCAGGATAAACTCAAAACAATAAAAAATTCATAAAATATTTGATCAAATTCATGTCTTCAAAATAAGAAGATTATAGAATAAGGCTTTGAAACCCGATTTTTTTTTATTCGAAAATATTCCAAAATATTGAACACTTCAATGTCAACTTGAAAAAAAAAAACCATTTCAAATTGAAAGGCTTAAAATTGTGCAATTTCAAAAATTGAAATCATAGCGAATTTGTTTAGTATTTTTATTTTATTTTTATTTTTCATTTTCAATGTTATATCTTAGGATTGCCCGATTTTCCGTTGAAGATTTTCAAAAATCAATCATACGAAATTGAAAAATATTCAATTTGAGGATTTCAATGATGAATAATAATTCTGAATGAAGTGTTAAAAATTAAACAATTTGAAATTAAAAAGTGAAAAATTTTGTTGTACGATTTCACAATAGATAAAAATAGAACTATCTGAAATCGATACCTCAGTAATTGAATAATCTTTCCAATCATGAATGCTTACAATTTTAGTATTTTGAGTTTGCATGTTGAACGCTGAATTTTCAATTTTTCCTTCTCAGAAATTTTAATTTTGCAATTAAACTTAAAATGGTTGAATTATGAAAAGTATGATTACCAATTAGAAAATTTCTTATTTTCAAACGATTTAAATTTAAAATCATTAAAATTTTAAAGGGTTTGGGAATAAAAAAGTTTTAATATCATAGTTCTTGGTGATTGAAATTTTGTTAAGTTTTAAATAAAGTTCGGATTTCTTCAATTTTCGACGTTTAGTAGTGGATATTTTCTCATTTTCAATGTTTTTTAAAGATCAGGAAAATTTGTCTCATTAATTTTAATGTAAGATTTCATATTTTTATGTAATAACAATTTGAAATTCTAGAATTTCAGAAGTTGTGACACTGAAGCATTCAATTTAGTTCTCAATTTAAAATTTTGATCGCTTCGAATTGGAAATGATTTAAATTCAAAAGTTTCAAATTTTTAATTAATAAATATCTAACGCTTTTCATCAGAAACAATGCAATTCAGTTTTCTTTGAATTTCAAATGATCCAACTTTTTGAAATTATAAACTGTAATTTTCCTATTGTTAATCTTTTGAAATTGTCCTATTTTCAAAATTTGCTTTCTTTTGTCTCGGCGAATTGGAAGTCTTCCAATGCATGGATTGGCGCTTAGTTTCAGGGTTGTATTGAAAAAACCATGATTCATCAAAAGTTATTACATTTTCCAAAAACTTTGGTTCATTTTCAATTTTCTCCAAAATTTCAGCACAAAGGTTGCTTCGAATTTCCTTTTGCTCAGGAGTGAGCAAGTTTGGCACCATTTTAGCACATATTTTTTTCGTGTGTAAATTTTTGTTAAAAATTTTTCTAGTAGTTTCTTTATCGATGTTCACTTAGTAAGCAATTGCTCGAATGCTCAGGCATCGATTTGTTCGATTAATTTTACTCACTTTTTCGATGTTACGGTCGGTTTTCGATGTGCAAGGATGGCCGGGACGCGGATCATCTTCAATGACTTCCCTCCTCTTCTCCATTTTTTCAAACCAATCGAAAACTTGAATATGAGATAGATACTCATTACCATAAACTTCCTGTAACAAATTATATGTTTCTGTAGCGGATTTTCCAAGTTTCACAAGAAACTTCACGTTGACGCGCTATTCTACTTTTACAATCAACATAATTCCGGCGAACAGTGGTCAAAATTAGGAATTTCCTATTCAAAAAAGTCTACAGAAAATTGTTAATTAATAACAATTGCCATGGTTATAAAAAATAAGACATTTTTTGTATTTAGTGTGCATGCAACCTCAAGAAATATGAAAAAAGGAAAAAGAAATATAAGGAATACGAAAAAACAAAAAAATCGCGAAGAAACAAATGAATATCGACAATTCTTCAGCGACTGCCGATAGATGGCTAAGGATTAACGTACTCACGGGAGAGTTCTACTTCTTCTGTTTTATAAGCCAACGCATGGAGCCACTGGATATTTTTTCCATCTTGGCGTCGACCATCGAATCTTGAATTGTCTTTTTTTGTTTTCAACTGAATTCAACTGAATGCAGTTAAAAATAGGTAGTTCAATTCTACCCTTATTTTTTAAACAAATGGAAAAGTGTGTTATACATTAAGCAGATTTTTGACGACAGTGGATGGACAATGATCTCCTAGTAGAATTCTCACAATATAAAGAAAATCGTGGAAGACGAAGACCCAACTCCGGTGATTTCGAAGGAAGTTTCATTTCAACGAAAAGGAGGAAACTATTGGAAATTGGGGGCTCTTATTCGTAGGTAGAAATTCAGGAGGCATTTCTATGAAAATTACGAACTACTAGCAGAAGGACTGTAGCAAATGCTACACGCGAACTTCTGGTTATTTATAATAAGATGGAAGAAAATAGCGATACCTTTCTTATACTGTTCACCGCAATTAAGCTTCAGCTTTAATCGAGGAAGCAAAGGTGACAAAATCTCAGCACAGGCTCATTCAGATTCAATCAAACCAAAGAAACGCTGATATCTTCTTTTCTTATTATAACTTAGTTGAACAGAAAAAACAGTGTTACCCTGAATCGATAACAGTAACAGGAAGAGAAGTTAACATTACCACTCAATCCCTAATAGAACAATGTAGTAATCTTCCGAAGAGTCAAGAAAACGGGCTTCTTCTATGACAATACGATTGAAGTATGAATATGATGGCACCTCAGGATTCGATCCGCGTAAACAAAAATATGATAGTCCAAGCATATCGGATGAGTCCATCTTCACTCTAACGATGGTGCCACTAGAATAATGCTTAGAGGACACTGTAAATACATCAATCTGGCAAAATTCACACCCTTCTTCAACAATGTATTACAGGCTAATGCAATATGATTGTTCGCCAGAAACGAAAGAACAAACTATTTCAGTGGTTTCATCCACCAAGAAAAAAATTAAAGAACTGAAACCAACAAGAGTCGTAACAGATACAGACATTTTCGTAGTGAAAGATGACATCCAATTCACAACGGTGGATGGTAAGGTTTGCTAGGCTCTCATCAAAACAACATCTGCAGCAACCGGCTACATATGTGGAGCTAAGCCCAAGGAGATGAACGATTTGCATAGAGTGAAAGAGGAACAAGAAGACGCAAACAGCTTCTAATGTGGACTTTCAAATTTGCATGCATGGATTCGCTTTTTGGACTTTATTCTTCTCACAGCCTATCGCCTCGGTTTTCGTACATGGTCGAGAAAAACGACTGAGCACAAGGAAATGATGCAAAATGCTGAAAAGCGGATACATCAAGCTTTCAGGATGAAAACTGGCTTGATAGTGGATATACCAAAACAAGGTCCAGGTAATTCAAATGATAAGAATACTGCAAAAAAGTTTTTTGCAGATTCTGACCAAGCAACTGAGATTACTCGCGTTGATAAGTAACTAACTGAAAGGTTTGCTTACGTTTTGCAAAGACTAGCTAGTGGCGAAACGACTAATTAGACGATTTTGAAAAACACACATGCAAGACGGCACATCTATTCGTACGCTTATATCCCCGGTATTATACGCCTGCTTAGGGTGGTCCAAAAAATGTCAAGCTCCGAATTTTCGAAATGTTTATGCACCATTGCATTTCTATCGCAAAATAAATGTAGCATAGTTTTCTTTAAGAATTTTAGATTAATATTCAGATGTTGCGTAGAACTGAATGAGTTTAGTATTTTTAAATCTGAAGTCAAGCACATTTTTTCAAGTTTTTGCTCTGGACACTAATTTTAATGCCACCCTTCAATAACCTTGTGGTATGAAGCCTTCAAAATATTTATGGCTATACTAAGCCTCCTACCTGGGATTGGCATGACATCAAGCAAGTAAGAGCAAGCTAACCTTTTCCTCGCGATGGTAGGTATAGGCATCGCTTTCCTTTTTACGATGGTTGTAGTTCTTTGAAATTTCCTACGAAAAAAGCACCTGAAGGAAAAAAACTCAAGCAGCTCGACTTACATTATGATTTCTTTTCCTCTATTCATCAATTTATCTCTCCTTTTTCTTCAGTATCCGTTCGCGATAAAATAAACTTTCGTTTCGTGTCAATTTCAAATCAAAAATAATATACATGAACATGTATATAAGTTTCTGAAAAGTGTCAAAATGGCAATATTCAACAATAAATTACAGCTTCAAATATAAAGTATTTTAGGTTTACTTTCTTGAAAAATAATTTTCAGCCTGTCGTGAAATAGTTTGCAAATGGACATCAATGTCGGATATTATTAAGGGCGCTAAAAAGAGAAAGGAAAATATTGTCTTCTTCCCATGTTATATTGATGATGATCCCATAAGATTTAAGAACGCTCTGCACAAACTCTCAATATTCATTAAAAATTCTACAAAAAACTATGCTATATTATTTCTGTGACAGGAACACAATGGTGCATAAACATTTCGAAAATTCAAAACTTGACATTTTTTGGACCACCCTAATGCCTGCTTCTGTTCAATTGGACAGTATTCTGAAGAGGCAGCTAAAGCTCGTAATTAAGATTTGAAACGCTTTCATAAATTTAATACGTGCACAATTTTTCAAATAGCCACGAATGAGGATTTAGGACACAAATTAGCAGTCAGTTTCGATCCACTGATTGCATATGAAAGACTGATACTAAGGAAATCTCTTGACAGTATGAAGACATAACTCCATCACATTTTTGTAGAATTTTTTCACAACACTTTGAAAAATAGTTTTTGTTTATTAACCTTCCTTGCGCAAATAGAGAAGGTCAAGTTAGGTACAATATTCGTAGATATCCTACTTTATTGAGTCATTTCAGAGCGAAGAAGTTGAAAAAAATTAACTTTTTTCGCCCTGAAAGGTTGATGCGATATTAAAAATGGGTTAGAGTTTATTATGTTGTTTATGAAAGTGAAGGATTTAAATTCGAAACATAAAAATGTGCTATTTTATATAAAATTTGTTTATAACAATGGCCGTTATTATTAATCAACAATGTTTGGTAGTTAAGCCTCTCCGTGAAAGCCTTTAGAAGCAGATTCGCTTGATGATAACAAAATTTCTGCGCATAAATGACAAAATTTTTCCTTTGTTTATGCAATTTGCTTATAGAAATAATTGTTATTATATTTTAACAACTGATGATGAGAAATTGCAGCTTCTATGGGCATATCAAGCAACGAAACTGAAAAAAGGTGTGAAAATTGCAAAAACCTGAGAGTCTGTCAATTTTTTAATGATAATTGTTTATAACAATAATGATTTCATATATTTCATACATGTTTACCATTCAGTATTGCGCTGGAGATATAATATAGCAATTTTAGTCCAAAATTTTTTTTGTTAATCAAACCACTCTATTGTTTATTTGTTGACTTGATTTGTTTATAACAATCAAGTTGATTATTATGCAAATCGCTCGTAGCCTCGGAATGCCCACGCATGAATTGGAGACGTTTTGTGATATTTGACAATCGTTCCTAAAGAGAAAAAAAAAACAAAAACTATAAAACTGCCCTTTTTACCACACTTTGCGTTGAATAAATAAATACAAACGAAGCAAAATTTCAGAATCGCATCTTACAGATCTCTTGAAACTTTATTTAACTGTAATTGAAAAAAAAATTGTGAATCGGATGGAAACGGGAGGCTGTAGAATTTTTTGAACAGTACATTCCTGATTTTGACCACTGTGGCGGAGCTCAGGTAGACGGTCAACTTCGAACAAAGGTTACCGTCGTACTAAAGGTCGGTGAAGGGGGAGGGCGAGAGCATAGATCAATATCAGACCCTGACTGTTATTGCTGAGGCCCTAAGGAAGCGGCAAAAAAATTAGTCCGGCTATTTAATAACCACACCTCGTACTATTATTTCAAATGAAAAATCACAGAATTAAAAGAAAAAATTGAAAGTTGTGATTTTCGATAATTAAAATTAGAAAGAATTATTTTCTTCTTTACTTTGTTTGTCATGGGGTCTCAAAGAAAATTGATGAGGGAAAAGGGAGACTGAGAAGGAATGAAATCATGGGGATAGTCACTCGTTAGGCTGCCTATAATATCCTGTGTCGCACTGGGAATCCATTAAGTTTGGATTCCTTAATTAGAATTCATTATGCAATATCCTACCTCGGAGTCTGAATTCGTTTCGGAAGTTATTGAAAATCGGACGAGCATGCGAAATAAGTTCGAAAAAAGGGGTTCGAGTTCAGTCTATACTTATTTAATTAAACGGCACTCCTGTACCTCACAACACGAGACGCGTTCTGCTCCTTCCTCTTTAAAATTATGAAGAAAAATGGGTTTGCTCTACTGGAAAATAAGAATTAAGATATTATCGGCATTCCGATATTAGGGACAAAATTTTCAGTGATAAAAATATATTAGATATTCAAGCATGAGTTGAATTTCATTAAATATTCTAAACAAATAAAAATATCTATGAGACGATATAAAATGTATTCTTAAATTGGAAATATACAATATTTTCAATTTTTAATAATAGAAGAAAGAATTAGGCAATATAACTTAACACATCTGAATATTAAGATATAAAATTGTGGTATCAAATTAAAAATTCCTTATTAAACTATTTATGATGAGGGCCAAACCATTTCAAATCAGGTAGGTTCTACACTTTAAGTCGCAGAATTTATCAGCGACGAAATATGTTGTTTTTGAAAGGAAATTAGGAGACACGTATTTTTCCGATTCGAGATAAAAAAATGTCACGAAGTAACGAGTATTTGAGTTTTGATATCTATTTTACAAACAAAAACACAAATTTGTTCTTTGAAATTCTTCAGCTTTGAATCTAATTCATATATTCAAATTCTCTTTACGGATCCTGGTAATTTTTATCGCCCTCTTTTGAAATCCGTCGGGAAGTATTTGGAAAGTTTAAAATTAACTAAGTAGCGTCTATTTGATTCAAAATATGAAAAGTCGATTTCAAGAAAAATCCCGCATTCATATTTTTTGCCAAATTTTTTTAAAGTTGGCCTTCTATAAGGAAGAAGTCCTGTGAGTTTTAGTTGGGTTAAACAATTTTCGTGGCCGGGAGAATTCTTTAAAATAAAATCGCATTTTTGGATTCTTATCGGAAATAACCAAGGATACAGAAAAATTTGAGACAAAAGTTTCCACATTTAGAAAAGTACTACAAAAATTCCTCTTGCAATCTTTTATATATCTTAAATTTTTTAGTACCTTTCGTTGTTTCAAAAAAAAATTCTAAAATTGGATTGTAGGAGAACGAATTCTCCTGGCCACAAAAATTGTTGAGCCCACATAAAACTCTCAGGGTTTCTTCCTTATAGAAGGTCGACTTGAAGAAAAATGACAAAAAATATACATCTGTGTTTTTCGTGAAAATTGATTTTTTATATTCTCAAACAAGTCGTCACCCCTTTGCTTGGGCGTTTAAAATGAAAAAAAATCTTAGTTTTGAAGATTCAGATAGTGAGAAAATTAAAAATTTCAAGCGCTTAGGATTACATTTTGAATAGCTTGCATTCGAAAAATTTGAAAAAAAATCAGTTCTTACTGCAAAGTGATAAAGAAGAGCAATTTTGAACGAATTATTTGAAATGAAATGATAACGCTTTTTATTAAAAAATATAAAATTTCATTTTCCGGCCGAACTATGCGTCATACGAAAAAAAGTCCGAAGAGAAATTGTTGACTTCAGAAAGACCTACGAAATCATTCCTAACCTTTTTCTGATAGAACTTACGGTTTTTCTATTAAACATCGAAACTGCTGTTGAAAAATCAAAAATCCAAATCATCAGCCAAGCAACCTAAGATATGAAAAAAAGTTGGAAAGGAAATTGATCCTTCTAAAAAGGCCTACAAATTGGAAAAGGGGCACAATTGTAATTGAAAAGCCGTAAATACTTAACTTTTGACTACACTTGGAAGTGTTCAAAAATACAAATTTGTTTAACTATGCATATTTTGAATTAAGAAGGGAAGAAATGTACTCGCGAAATATAAGGACAGAAAATTTGAACGTACTAATTTCAAAGCTAGTTTTTAAAGTTGAACAATGTAAATTTTTAATAGAGTTCCGATATTGAAAAATTGCAAATGAAATAATTTCTATAATCATGACAAACTTCTAATTTCAAATTGAAAAGAGTCAAAAATTCAAGAATTTCATTTCGAAACGTAACGGAGTTTAAACGATTTGAAATTTTGTCATTGTCAATGATTTCAGGGGATTTCTAAGTGGCCTTTAACCGATTCCAAAAACTTATGTACCTCTCGAATAATAATAAATATTTAGTATGACGATAATCTACCTTGGCAATCATTTAATTTATCGTCACATTGAATATGCATTCCTTTTATGTCGGAACATTTCAATTGCAAAACGGACTGTGCCAGAGAGTTTGAAAGCAAATGGCGACAAGGAAAGTTTAAGGGAAGAGAATGTTTGAGAGAGAAAGGTTCGAAATTTGCAAGAGGAGGCACATTTTGCCGGGGGTGAGAAAGTTTTCAGGTTCTTGTTTTATTTGCAACAGCTGCTCGTTTCACGAAGGAATGAGTGTGTGTAAATTTTACAAATAAAATTTTCACTGCATGATGTGACGACGAATAAATATTCATTCTTGAAAATAAATGTATGATTTTTACATACAAATTCCTTAAGAAACTAATCATTCGCACCTGTGAAATGAGTATTATCGCCAGGAAAAATTTCCAGTTTTTCTTTGTTCACATAAATTTTTCACGGTCATTGATATGAGAAAGTTCAAACTCTTGAATCTGGAGATTTTTTAGCTCGAAGTATATCTGCTACCCTAAAACTTGAATATACACTACAGGCGGAAATTATCTATGCTCCTGTTTTTTGATCTGACGCTAGAGCTTCTTAATTTTTATAATGTTAACACGAACATTTTTTCCTCATAATTATACGAAAAGTGATGAGATTCTTGCGTTTGATAGGCTCAAGCTGAAGAAAAAATGTCAATTCTATAAAAAGATATTGCAAAATAATGTCGAATTTCGATGACTTCGAAAAATTGGAATAACTAAAGAAATAATTAAAATTTTTAAGTGTTACTGGGCTGACTTTATAAGTAAGTTTCCATTTTTTTTTTAATTATTAAGATATAACAAGAATTTGTTACCTAAATTCTGCCCTAGGGTGAAACATGGTGCAAAAAAGTAGCAAATTTTTATAAATTTCAGTAATATTTGTCAAAATACTATTGTTTTGAAATTTTTGAATCATGTGGTGAGTGCAATAATTATTTTAAAATTTTCAAATTTTTCGCACCAATTTTAAACCTTGTGTAAAACTTAGGACAATTATTCTGCAAATGACCATATATTTTATCATAATGCTATGAAAACTTAACTTTGTAATGAGCCCAAGAACTTTGAAAAATATTCATTATTTTCAGAGTTATTCCAGTTTCTCTATAACATCGAAATTTGAAGTTTTTTTTGAAATATTTTTCTATAAAATTGACATTTTTGCTTCAAACTGGGCTTACTAGACGCAGCATTTTATTACCTTTTGTGTCATTATGAGAGAAAAAATTTTCGTGTTTATATTATATAAATTCAGACACTTCACATTTTTTATAAATTAATTGAATTTTTTTCTCGATCAACTCTATAGATTTTTGTGCATTTTCCAGATCAAATTTAACGTTGATCATTGAAAATTGAACAAAATTTCCGGTTCACCTACAAATTCTCGATCATTTCCCGGATTTTTTCCAGTCTTAAAAAATTCCCAGTCATTTTTTAATTTTGTAATAGCAACGCCAGAGATGGGAAGTAACTAGTTCCTTTTGACTAGTTATTGTGACTAGTTACTTTTTTTGGTAAAGATAGTGGTAAAGAAATCAATTTTGTAAGTAAGTAACGAATTGGTAACTAGTTACACTTTTTTCAGTAACAGTAACTATAGAAACCGTTACTTTTTTAGTTACTTTCGAAATGTAGTTCACAAGTTTCTTTTACGACAATCAATCAATTTTATTGCTTTCCAAACTATATATAGGAAAATTGAAAATTTTCTCCCAACCTAGGCTTCAAAATTTTCTAGAATCTATAAAACACTTGGAAAGAAATAAAAAAAAAATTTTTCAGAGTTAAATATTTATTTCTCTTTGGTTGATAATGAATTTTTTTAACGAAAATTTAACTATTTCAGTTATTTGACTCATTATTTTAGTTGAAAATTCACGTTTTTTGGTTACAAATTTTATTATTTGGTTGAAAATTTAATTATTTTGGTCGAAATTGAACGATTTCGGAATAAAATCATTTCATTCGGTTAAAAATTCAACTGTTTTGTTGAAAATTATTTTTTTGGTTGAAATATATGAATTGTTACACTTTTAGTTAAAGATTTATCTTTTTACGTTGGAAATTAATTTTTTCAATTGAAAATTTAAATATGACGTTTTTGGTTGAAAATTGATCCCATTTAGTTGAAAACTTATATATTTTGTTTAAAATTCGTCTTTTTCTGATAAAAATTTGAGCTTCTTGATTTAAATTTCATTTATTACATTTTTCATAGAGAATTCATCTTTTTGGATTAAAATTTTATTATTTGGTTAAAAATCAACTTTTTTGTTGAGAACTCGCCTTTTCTGTTGGAGATTCTTAAAATCTGGTAGCTTTTTTTCCTTTCTCGACAGAAAATTCAACTATTTTGATGAAGATTATTTTTTTGGATGAATATAACTGTTTTTGATTTAAAATTGAACTTTTTTTGGTTGAAATACCAAATATTACATTTTTCGTTGAGGATTCGTCTTTTTCAATTGAAAATCAATTTTTTCAATTAAAAATTCATTTTTTCAATTAAACATTCTACTATCCCATTTTTGGTTTAAAATTGATATTCTTTAGTTGAAAATTCATGTATTTGGTTTTAAATTCGTATTTTTTGGTGAAAAATTATGTTCTTGGATGAAAGTTCATCGCTTTGAATTCAAATTTAACTATTTTGTTGAAAATGCGTCTTTTTTGGTTGAAATTTAAAATATTTACTTTTTCCATTGAGAATTAAACTTTCTTGGATAGAAATTTCATTATTTGGTTGAATGTGACTGTTTTCGATTCAAAATTGAACTGTTTTTTGGTTGAAATATCAAGAACTAAAATTTTGGGACTACATACACATTTTTTATAAGTTTCAGACTTTTTGTCACCTTTTAATAAACATTGAACATTCCAGTGTACTCTGGGTTGAATTTTGCGTGTATGTATAATTATCACTATTTTAAAATTGAATATTTTATGTGTTCATTTATTTCCCAAAGTCTAAATTTCCTCTTAAGGTGCCAATAAGCAGTGCTCTTACCCTAGCACCCTAAATTTTTTTCTTGATTTCCATTTATTATCTCAAAAATTGTGTACAAAATGAAATTTAGCAAAATTTTCCGAACCATTCTTGAAAGAAGTGTTTTTTCATAGCTAAAAATCGATTTCTTAAATAAATGAGATAAATTTGCATTCCTTTCACTTTATTGATGAGAATGTTGCAACTAAATATAATATCGGACCTTATCAACGAGTTAAAAATAAATTCAATCATTTTTACATGCTGTTAGAAATTTCTGTCCTAATTTTACGAAACAGTTTCGGAAGTCTTATGCTGTTACATTTTTCGTAAAATGATGACAAATTTAGGAAAATGAAGTTACAAGTTTCGTAAATTTGAGATGAATTGAGGAAAATTCAGTTACAATTTTTGTAATTTTCAGTCACATTTACGGAATTTTCTGATATATTGAATCTGAAAATATGGAAACTTGCAACAACAAAATTTTATGTTTCGAGTAACGGGAGTCTTATGCTCTTACATGTAACAGAAAATTGCAAAACTTTTTCCGTAATTTAAGGTGAATTGACGAGAAGTAATATTTATTTTGGGTCAATCAGAGGATTAGCGATGATTTTATTAGAACCTGGTTGAAATGATGTTCTCTTTCGCCATGTTTTCTGTTTACAGTGATTGTCTCGATTCCGACTACGCCATAAGCACAACAAGCAAGGGTTGTTTTTGAAGCCTGATTGCTGTCCTAGTATGATGTTCAAAATTATGAAATCCCCACAAACTTTACAATCATCTTTTGGATATTTTATTTTTCTAAAACTAGTTCAAAAATACTGTATTGTTCTTTCAGCTCAATTAAGTGTGCTGTTGGCATGGGAGCAAACACATCAGTATTATGAAGCAATACCACTTTTAGACTTACTTTAGACGAATCAATAAATAGCCTTCACTCATCGGCTTTGTGAATGCCTGGCCTCAATTCATTCGTCAATCCATTGATGTCATGACAATATACCAATGAAGATTCCTTTGTTTTTTGAGAGAGCACTTTCTACAATTCTTCTATCTCTATAATGCTTCGCATTCATGCCTTGTGACAACAAATTTTCACTTTTTAGTAATGATGCAAGGTATTCTGCACCGTCCTTGGGTAATCCTAAGTCTCTTACAAGATCGTTCAATTTTTTCTAAAAATTTTGAGAACTCTCTTACATTCATTCTATGGGATGACATTGTCATCACGAGAACTTATTTCTTCAACTTCAGAACCATCGGTGATAATTTACAAAGCCTCTTTTGAACAGATAGAACGTGCTATTTCATTTTCTATGCTATCGTTGATCGGTAGCTGATTCCCGGTCGTGTCATCATAATTGCTCCCATCACCAGTCCCAAACAATTTAGTGGGTCTCGTTACTGTTGCAACATCGACATCAGAAATACTTTTCTCAACCTTCCTGGTAACTCGTGCCAAGTTATTCATACAGAAATAGCAATCATTTTCCATTAGTAGTTTTTTCCACAAAGTAGGTTTCGTGAATTTCAGGATTTTACTATCTCGACTGATATCACAGCGACTGAAAATTATGTGGCAACTAGAACATATTTTGTGTGGAACCAATTTCTCATTTTGATCCATAACATCAAGACCACAACATTCTTTATCAATTTTACGAACATTTTCAGAAATAAGTTTACGATCGCTCGGAACCTGGTATTTACTACAAATATAACAGAATATATTAGGGTTCTTATCGCGAAAATGTTTATAAGTAAACGCTCGAACATCAGTTCCAGTTAAAAAGCTTAAATTTTTCAGAAGTTTCGTACATCTTTGAATGTTTTTATTTTTAGTTGCCATAGTTGTAAAGAAGAACGCTGCGTGTTAGGAATCCTGGACTAATTGCAGGTGAGTCTGCCGTCCTGGGGGTGATAGCCCTCATACCTCCCCAGGCCCAAGCATGAGGGCTCTCCGACTCTGACGAAGACTCTCTCGTCGTCGGACACACTACGGGTTCATCCTTACATCCTAACGTCTTCCTGCAGGGCAGCGCGCCTTCGCTGGTTTCTCTACCTCAACAGCCTGAAGAGCTAATCATTCTACAAATCCCCTTTCAAGGCAATTATCACCGTCTCCAGCTTCTGTCGAGATAGAAGGATTTTATTGAAATGGTTTGACCAGTAGGTGACCTAGTAAAATTAAACCATAATCAACACGAAGATCTTTATATTTTTCTGTATTCATGTGATATTTGTTAAAAAATGAATCGGAATAAAAGGTGAAAAGTGCTTGGGGTTGTGAATAAAGTGTATAAACACATGATAGTGGAGTTTAAAAATAATAGTCTCAAATGGGCCAAAATGTGTGATGTTACTCGCGAATTTCTACACGGAAGTCCTGCGCTCACGGATGATTCTTGTAAAATGCTTTTGGAAAAAATTGCCGTATTGCTTGGTGTCTGTAGCATTGGTTCT
>JAUMHM010085303.1:0-11710 GCA_032362435.1 Melikaiella ostensackeni
TATATGTTAGAATATGCTGCAAAATGATGAGACAATTATTGAAGGTATTTTTGAAAAATAAAAATTTAATGCCGGGACAACTGCGAGGGGCCCACGAGGGCAGCTTATGTTGGATCTTCATGTATGCCAATTCCCTGATTGATACTCATTTGAGTTCTTAAAAAATAAACGAAAAGATTGAACTCGATTCTTTAATTCCCATTAACTTCACACAACCTTCTTCAAAAAATCAGGTAAAACTTTTTCAGAATGCTCTTCATCTGTACTTATCAGGAAATTGAAGTTGAATAAATCTCTTTGAAGATGATTTGTGACTTTTATTGTTAGACTTTAAAACTTTTATTTATTATTTATTTAATTAAATCCCAACAAAAAAACTACATGTGGAAAAATTTCTCCAAGTACATGACTATTGATATTTCATTCATTAATGTTAAAGGTAATCAAAGTTATAAAATTAAAAAATAAAGCCAAGTACCAATAGTAGAAAATTTATAAATAGAAGTGTTCTTTAGTAGAAGAAGTTAGTTTAATGAATTAGTTCATTAAACAATTTTTTGTTTGATAACAAAAATAAATTGATAGTGCAGAGGAATAAAAAACATTTAGCGGGTCTGTAATATAATAATTTATTATTATTATTGTTGTTATGTTGGCACACTTATGTTTATTATTTCAAGACAATAATATGCCCGCCAAAATTTTTTTTATTCGTCTAAACTATTAATTTATTTTCTTCTAGCAAACGAAAAAATTATTCCATTAACTAATACATTGAACTGACTCCTTCTAATTAAAAACACTCCTGTTTATAAATTTTATACTATTGGTACTTGGCGGAATTTTTTCACACGTAGTGTTTTTGGTGGGATTTCATTAATTTTTTTCACTGTAATAAACAAATCCACGTACAGTAATAAGTTTTTCTGACAACATTGTTATAAAATTGTAGTCTACAGTCGACTCTTTCTCAAGCATTTTTTTTTTCCAATTTTGGAGTCAATGGATTGTATGTAATAATCTGATGGAAATGGCGATAGGTTTATCACCATTTAGCTTTCCCTGGTATTATAAATAAAAATAAGACATAAATCGCTAAGAAAATTATACGAAATACATATTTTTATTCATTTCAGTCATAAATAACACTTTTTAACATAAAAAAGGAACACCTATAATACTAGTACAACATTTGTCAATTTCGATAATAATATCTCCAACTGTTAAGTACTTGTTAAAATACTATAATAACCATAATAAGTATAATAACTATATAACTATAAATCTTAGAATAATCCTATAAAAATTGAATATTTTAGTAGAGTTCATTCGTTTAGTTTGAATTAAAAATTTTTAAATATTTGAATATAACGAAATACTAAATTTTAGGGTAAAAAATTGCAAAACCTAAATTTTTTCGCTGCAATATGTGTAAGAAACAAGAAAGTATAATTTTTGAAGAAAACTCAATTTCATCAAGAACTGGACTTAGCACCGTTTAGCTTTCCATGCTTCAATTATTGTAAGAATTTTTCTCCAAGAATCTGGTAAAAAACAGTATAACTTAGTCGACCATAGGTTTGTATATTTTTGTTACAAGCTTAAAAATTGAATGAAAATTCATGAATTCAAATTGATGCATAAGCGAAGCAAGCGAAGATGACAAATTTGAAAATTTCAATTTCAATATCCTTGTTGATTTACAAAAATTTTACAACGGTTTTGGGTTAAAGTTTTGGGTTAGCTATAAATGGACACAGTCTTGAATCAGTAATATTTTCTGAACCACGATGGTATATGATATGAAACGGTATGTATATTATTTAGTTGATGGTGATTTTGTATGAAAAAATAAATTAATCGATTAGTTTTCTTGAAAAAGCGGCATATGTACACGTTATTTACTATATTTATGCCAAGTTTCATTGGAATCGATCGATGGCTTTTAGCTGACGGTGGGTCTGCATATTAAAAACAGTAAATTTCTTGATAACTTAAAATCTAACCTTATGGTATGTTGATTCATCACTTTCGCCCAAAAAAGCGTCATATGTACACGTTATTGTTATGGTATGTTGATTCATCACTTTTTCCTGAAAAAGCTTTCATATGTACACGTTATTTACTATGTTTATGCAAAGTATCATCGAAATCGATTGATAGGTTTTGGCTGTCGGTATGTCTGCATGTTTAAAATAGTAATTTTTCTGATAAATTCAAATTTAACTTTATGGTATGTTGATTTATCACTTTCTCCTGAAAAGCGTCATATGTACACGTTATTTACGATATCTATGCAAAGTTTTGACTAAATCGATTGATTGCTTTTGGCTGTCGATATGTCTGCATGTTAAAAATAGTAAATTTGTTGATAAAATAAAATGTAACTGCAAGATATGTTTATGAATCGTTTTATGTCTTGAGAAAGCGTCATATGTGAACGTTATTTACTATACCTACTTATGCAAAGTTTCATCGAAATCGATCGACTGGTTTTGGCTGACGATAGGTCTGCATGTTTAAAATATGTAGTAAATTTTTTATAAATTCAAATTTAACTCCATGATATGTTTATGGTTCACTTTCTCCTTAAAAAGCGTCATATGTACACGTTAATTACTATGTTTATTCAAATTTTTATTGGAATCCAACATTTGGTTTTAGGTGACGGTGCGTCTGCATGTTAAAAATTATACATTTTTTGATAAATTAAAATCTAACTTTATGGGATGTTGATTCATCACTTTCTCCTGAAAAAGCTTTCATATGTACACATTATTTACTATGTTTATGCTAAGTTTTATCGGAATCGATTAATTGGTTTTGGCTGTCGGTGTGTCTGCATGTTTAAAATAATAAATTTTTTGATAAATTCAAGTTTACCATCATGGTATGTTGATTTATCCCTTTCTTCTGAAAAAGCGTCATATGTAAACGTTATTTACTATGTTTATGCAAAATTACATCGAAATCGATCGACTGGTTTTGGCTGACGGTGGGTCTGCATGTTTGAAATGGTAAATTTTTTTATAAATTCAAATTCAACTCCATGATATATGTATGGATCACTTTCTCCTAAAAAAGCGTAAAATATACACGTTATTTGCTATGTTTGAGCAAATTTTCATCCAAATCGATTGATTGTTTTCGGCTGTCGATATGTCTCCATGTTAAAAATAGAAAAATTTTTGATAAATTCAAATCTAGCTTTATGCGATGTTGATTCATCACTTTCTTCCAAAAAAGCGTCATATGTACACGTGATTTACTATGTTTATGCAAAGTTTCATTGAAATCGATTGATTGGTTTTGGCTGATTGTGCGTCTGCATGATAAAAATAGTACATTTAGTACATTTTTCGATAAATTAAAATCTAACTTTATGGTATGTTGATTTATCATTTTCTCCCGAAAAAGCGTCATATGTAAATGCTATTTACTATGTTTATGCAAAGTTTCATCGAAATCGATTGAATGGTTTTGGGCGTCGGCATATCTCATATGTCACATCTCATATATCATATTCTCCCGAAAAAGCGTCATATGTACACGCTATTTACTATGTTTATGCAAAGTTTCATCGAAATCAATTAATTGGCTTTGGGTGTCGGTATATTTGCATGTTGAAAATAGTAAATTTTTTGATAAACTCGTATTTTACTCCATGATATGTTCATGGATCACTTTCTCTTGAAAAAGCACCATATGTACATCTTATTCACGATATCTACGCGAAGTTTCATTGGAATCAATCGATTGGTTTCGGCTGCAGGTGCGTCTGCATGTTACAAATCGTACAAAATGAGTGAAAATGACCAAAAATGAAAAATTTTCAATATAAGTCAATGTATTTTAAATTCACTAAAACTACTTCTGGAATCTATCTTTCTGAACAAAAAGTGTTACTTCATTTGGTAAAAGAGTGTAAGCTGTACCTTTGTCTGCATTTCAAAAAGCACGCTTTTAACTCTTCTTTTTTCAACAGATGCAATTGCGAATTTATTTCGTCTCGATTAGTATGTAAAATCGTAAAATAAGGTGTGATTCTCGAAGTTTTATAGTTATTGGAATGAAATTATAGCCTGCAGAAGAATTTTTGTTAAAAGATTTTTTCACATATTTGATTATAGCTCAATTCTTCAATTTTCAATTAATATCTTCTTGACCCACACAATTTTTTTACTTTGGTGGGTTATAATATGTATCCACCAAGTTTGGTCAAGATATTTCATAAATTGATTGAAACATTCCACTTTTAGTGTCCAAAATTATTTATGTTACAGATAATAATTCCCGGTAGTAAAGATTATTCATTCAACAATAAGTTATGGAATACTTACGCATACAATTCACTTTCCTCAATAGGCATACGCGATTAATTAAGAATATTGAAGGAATTGCGATTGATATGAATCTGTTTGATTCCGCCTTACCCTGATGAGCCTTCGTACATTACGATTCAACACTTTTGAAGTAAATACAGTTTCATAATGTCATTTTCTTACAATTATTTATCCTTAGATACAGAAAATTCAGAATAACACACCGTCTTAGTAATAAAAATGTTTACGGCAAGATATTATGAGAATGTCAACCTTCAAAAACTATTGTGAAATACTTTTGAACAGGTTTTCATATCTACGTGACAATCAATTACAATTCAACTAGCGTCGTTGCCTTTTTCCTTGACTTCAGCGAAAGTGCTTCTAGAATAAACTTATGTTTTAAATGATACATGTATTCATTTCTTCAAATCGGTTCATTTTAAAAAAAGTTTTCTGACAACTTCAGGCCATTTTTTCCGTACTTTAAATAGCTGTTTTCTTTGAGTAAAAGTGGTATTAAATTATATGAGGAAAATTATTTTCTCCAAATGGAATGTATAGAGAGATTTTGAAAAAGGAAATAATCGATAAAGTGAAGGTACAAAAGCATAAACTTTTGAGTGACATTGTACTTGCTCTATAGTTAGTAAGCGTCCTCAGTCTCAATAAATAATCAGACTCAGAAAATCAGTGCTGGATAACTATCTCGCATGACTGAAATATTTAGTCAAAATATGCGTGAAATTCTCTCTCAAATTTCATTTGAGAATTTTGCTAACTGTCTGAAAAGTATGTGATTTATAACAAAACAAGAATGCAAAACTTAGAAGAAATCGTGCACTTGGACCCTGAAAATCGATTCAATCATGAAGGTGAATTTTGTGATGAAACAAAAGAGCAGAACCACGGTAGGAAATTATTTTTGACAAATTACATTTTAAAATATTATACATAGACCATTCTAACGATGGATAAGTTACTTTTCAAAAGTAACTAGTTATCGTTACCAATCCAAAATGTAACTTTTTCTTAGTTACTTTTGCAAAAAAAGTAACTATCGTTTTCTTTCTTAGTTACTTTTGTATTTTATATATATATATATATACATCAAAACTCAATTTTTAAACAACTTCATTCATATCTGTCGAGTGACAGCTGTTATACTTTTTATTGATAGTCATAGTTTACTCATGACAGACATAATATTTCTAAAACACTGAAAGATGCCATTTCAACCAAAACTGGAATAAGTAGTTAAATTTTCAGTTAAAACGTTAATTTTCAACAAAAAAGACAAATTTTCAAACAAGTTGTTAATTTCTAACGAAAAAGATGAATTTTCAACAAAATGTATGAATTTTCCATTAGAAGATAAATTTTCACCCATACAGTTGTATCTTTAACTACAAAATATAAATTTTAAATAAAAAAAACAATAGTTAAATCTTCAGTTGAAAAAATTAATTCTTGAGCAAAAAATTTTTTCAACAAAATAGTAAAATTTTGAACGAAAGAGATGAGTTTTCGAATAAAATGCGGTATCATCAAATAATAAAAATGAATTTTTAACAAAGTAGTTCAACTGTTAACCGAAAAAGATTTTAATTTTTGGATCATAAACAGTTGAACTCGACCAAAAAAGACGAATTTTCAACTGAGAAGACTAATTTTTTACCAAAAAAGACGAATTTTCAACAAAACAAAAAAAAAGTTTTCAGCGAAAAATGGACTAGTTAAATTTTCAATTTAAAAAATCAATTTTCAACGAAACAAGGTAAACTTTAAGCGGAGAATTTAATAATCGATATTTCAAAAAAAAAGATTTTAGTTTTGAATAAAATAGTTGATTGTTGATTGTTGAAATTTTAAGACAAAATGGCGAATTTTTTATAAAACAGTTGAATTTCCAACCCGCAAATGTGAATTTTCAACAAAAAAGTTCATTTCCAACCCAAACAGAAGAATTTTCAACAAAAAATTGAATTTTCAAGGAAAAAGAATTATTTTCTATTAAAATTGTTGAATTTTGAACAAAATAATTAAAGCTTTAAACAAATAATGGAATTTGCAAGCAAAAAGATGAATTTTTTAACCAATAATAGTTGGATTTTCAATCAAAGAGATGAATTTTCAACCAAAATGATGAATCTTGAACCAAAAAAATGAATTTTCAACACAGTAGTTCAACTTTTAACAAAGTAGTTGAATTTTCAACAAAATATTTGACTCATCAACTAAAGCAGTATTATTTTTAACGAAAAAGTTCATTTTCAACCCAAAAAGACGAGATTCCCACAAAACAGTTAAATTTTTAACAAGAAAGTTTATTTTCAAACACCCCAAAAAAAAATTCACCAAAGCAGTTGAATTTTCAACAAAAAAGGATAACCTTTTGAAAAATTGTTGCATTTTCAAGCAAACAGAACCATTTTTTATCAAAATTGTCGAATTTTGTAAAAAATAATTAAATATTGAAACAAATAATAAA
This sequence comes from Melikaiella ostensackeni, assembly GCA_032362435.1. Classification (NCBI taxonomy): domain Eukaryota; kingdom Metazoa; phylum Arthropoda; class Insecta; order Hymenoptera; family Cynipidae; genus Melikaiella; species Melikaiella ostensackeni. Next base: position 6,814 of record JAUMHM010085303.1, read on the forward strand.
ATTTTTAAACATAGAAGCTGTATTTCAAACCGAATTTTAAATGGTTTTTCAACCAAAGAGATGATTTTTCAACTTAAATGATTAATCTACAACCAACAAACTGAATTTTTAATCAAGTAATTCAAGTTTCAACCAAGTAGTTAAATTTTCAACAAAGTAGTTGGGTTTTCAACAAATTAGTTGAATCCTCAACTAAAACAGTATTATTTTGAACCAAACACTTGCACTGCTAACCCAAAAACACGACTTTTCTAAAAAACAGTGGAATTTTCAACAGAAAGTTGATTTTCAACTCAAATTTTTTTTAACAAAACAGTTGAATTTTCAACCAGAAAGGATGACTTTGTAACGAAATTCTTGTATTTTCAGCCAAGGTGATAAATTTTCAAACAAGAAGATTAATTTTCTACAAAGAAATACGATATTTTAACAAAATAGATGAATTTTTAACAAAATACTTGAATTTCACACTAAAAAGGATAAGCCCTCAACCAACAAGAGTTGGATTTTCAACCAAACAAATGAATTTTCAAATTCAATGATGAATCTACAATAAAAAATAAATAAATTTTGAACACAGTAGTTCTACTTCCAACCAAGTAGTTGAATTTTCAACAAAATAGTTGAAACCTTAACTCAAGCAGTATAATTTTCAATCAAACAGTTGCATTTTCAGGCCAAAAAAAAAAACAAATTTTCTACAAAACAGTTGAATTTTCAACAAAAAAGTTCATTTTCAACCCAAAAAGACAAATTTTTAACAAAAAAGTTTAATTTTAAACCGAAAAGAATGAATTTTGTAGCCAAATTCTTGAATTTTTAAACAAAATGATGAAATTTCAACCACGAAAATTAATTTGCTACAAAAAATACGAATTTTCAACAAAATACAAGAATTTTCAACCAAAAGAGATTAATTTTCAACTAAACAATTGTATTTCTTTCAACAAAAATGGAATAGTTAAATTTTCAATTAAAAAAATTAATTTTCAACAAAAAAAGTTGAATTTTCAACAAAAAATGTAATAATTGACATTTCAACCAAGACAGATCTTGGTCTTAAATCAAAAACAGTTTGATTCAACCAAAAAACGAAATTTCAACAAAAAAGTTGAATTTTCTGTTAAGAGAGAAAAAAACCAGATTGTTGAAATTTCAAGCCAAAAAGGCGAACTCTTCACAAAAAAGTTGAATTTTCAAACAAATAGAATGATTTTCTATCAAACTTGTCAAATTTCGAACAAAATAATTAAATTTTCAAACGAATAATAAAATTTATAACCAAAAGAGATGGATAGTGAAAATGAAAAAATAGTTGCAAAAGCAATACAATTTATCAGACTTGTGAACTACATTCCGAAAGTAACTAAAAAAGTAACGATTTTTATTTATTAATTACTTCTTGTTATTTATTTTCATTCACTTATTTTTCATTTATTTTCACTCATTTACAAAAGTAACTTCGTTACCAAAAAAGTAACTAGTTACTTCCCATCACTGAACAGTTTTAATAGTTTTTTACGGAAATCTTATTTTTTAAAAAGACTAGAAACCAAACCGTTACATTTGTGATAGAAATACCAATTTCCGACAAAAAATACTCACATAACCTATTATTGTTCAAATATTGTGAATATTCTCAAAAAATGGTTTAAGATTGTAAATCTTCTTCTAAACCTAATGTGTTTTGTTTAAAATTATCGATTTCCGGTGAAAAAATATTAACTTAACCTAGAATTGTTCAAAAATGTTTTATCTTCTTTGAAATCCAAGGATTTTTTCATGAGAAGTGCCGATTTTCGATATAAAACGCCAACAAAACCAAAAATTGTGAATTTAATGACTCTGAATGATGATCTGAAAAATAGTGCTAATCTGACAAATCTTATGATTTTTTTTTAAATTAAAAATAACAATTTTCAACGAAAACTTCTGACATACCATAACAATAAATAGTTCCAAAATGTAAATCTCCTTTGAAATTTAATGATTTTTGTTCAAAATAACCGATTTCCGTTGAAAAATGTTAAAATAATCTCAAATTGTTCCAAAATTGTAAATCGTCTTTGAAAAGTTGTGAATTTTGTTCGAAATATACTTTTTTTTTATTAAAGGTACCAATTTCTGATGAAAAAAACACCAGTTAACTAACTAATTAACTAACTAACTATTCTACAACTACAAATCTTGTTTGAACTGTAACGATTTTGGTTTTAAAATACCAGTTTTTCGTGCAAAACGCTAACATAACCTAAAATTGTTAAAAGTTATGAATCTTCTTTGAAATCTAATTTTTCTTGTATTAAAAATACAAAATTTTCTGACGAAAAACACTAACATAATCCAGAATTGTTGAAAGATTCTAAATCTTGTTCAAATTATAATGGTTTTTGGTTCAAAATATAAATTTTTGGTGTAAAACGTTGTCGAAACCTACAATTGTTAAAATATATGAATCTTCTTTGAATTATAATTTTTAAAAATTGAAAACATCAATTTCCGACGAAAAAAACTAACATAATCAAAGATTGTTGAAAGATTCTAAATCTTGTTCAAATTATGATTTTTGTTTGGAAATACCAATTTTTGGTGTAAAATGCTAACGTAACCTAAAATTGTTAAAAAATTATGAATCATTAAAATCTAATGATTTTTGTTTTAAAAACGAATTTCCTGTGAGAACCGTTAATATAACTCCAAACTATTGAACGATTGCAAATGTGTTTGGAACTAAAATAGTTTTTATTACAAAATACCAGTTTTTGGTGTGGAACGCTAACATAACCTAAGATTCTTAAGACATGTGAATCTTCTTTGAAATAGATTTAATTTTTGATAAAGATATAAGTTTCCGACGAAAATCACTAACATAATCCAAAATTTTTTAAAAAGTATGAACCTTTAAAATTTAATGATTTATGTTCAAAAACGATACGAAAAATGTAAATTATTGAAAAATGTTCAATCTTTGAAATCTAATAATTTATTATTAAATATACCCATTTCCGATGTCAAACATTGAAATAACCTAAAATTGTTGAAAATTGGGAATATTGATGATGACTTTTGTTTAAAAGTACCAATTTTAAGTGAAAAAACTAACACAACCTAAAATTTTCAGAAAAAATAAGTTTGCTTCGAAACCTTATGATTTTATATTAAAATTCGGTTTTAAGAATTCTAATCTCCAGCAAAAAGCACTAACATGAAGCATGTATAATATTTTCAATAATTTATTAGATACTTTGAAAGTTGTAATTCAACCGCCCAAGTTTATTTAAAAAGTAAAAATGTTTCTTAATCCGGATAAGGTTTTTTTAGGATCTTTCTTATTAAGAGGGATTATTTGTAGGTCTAATTTTCAAAATTTCAAATTCAAGATATAAAACACCCTGCTCAAAAGGGCAGATAGGATCCTATAGAAACCAGATACGATCCAGATAGAAACCGTATAAGTTTTGTATACGGGTTTATCCGGACTCTATATGGCTAATTTTTTCCAATCCGGAAATTGAACGGATCTATCCGGATTCCATCAGAGACATCAGACCAATTTCGTGTTTTAGCAAAGTCCAGATTGACCATCTATCCGGGTCTATCCGGAATATATCCGGGACGCGGAACCATAAATTAATTTCGTCTAAGTCAAAACGGTCATATATCCGTGTTTACCCGGGACCTATTCGGGACACGGAAACAGAAATTTATTTATTTCAAGTTCAAAGGGAGCGTCTATCCGGGTTTATCCGGGATTTGTCTGAGAGTTTACAGTCGAAAAAGGAAACGAGTCCTACAGTGTATGTTTATCCGTGTCTATCCGGGACCTATTTGGGACACGGCAATAGAAATTCATTCACTCTGAGTGCAAAATAAGCGTCTATCTGGGTCTATCTGGGATCTATATGGGAGTTCACCATCGAAAAAGGAAACAAGTCCCACTGTGTATGTTTATCCGGATCTATCCGGGACCTGTTACGCGGATAGATATTCTTAGTGCCCTGTGTAAGTTCCGGATAAAACCGGATAGCAAAATTGTGGACCAAATAAATGCCGGATAGGACCGGATAAAACCTGGATAGACATTTTTGGTGCCCCGTATAAGTCCCGGATAGACTCGGATAGATATCTCTTACAAGGAGGGTATCCCAGGTGTCCCTCGCCGATTCCGATGAACGTGAAATATGTGAAATAACGTGAAAATAACGTGAAATGATTCAAAAATTTGTAAAACAAGGCAAAATATGAGTCGAAAAATCCGAAAAAAAATATATATATATATTACATGAAGTTGTGAGAGTAAGTTTACGTGCTTTTGGAGATTTAAAAAAAATCAAATTTCAGGGGTAACTACCCCTTAACTTACTTCATTATAAATGAGCATATACACAATATACGATTATAATAAAAATGTATTTTCATTTGTGTGTGAGGTCGCAAAATTCAACTATGAGAAAAGAATTTCAAGATTAGCAATAGTGGAACCAATATAACGAAATTAAATATTTCAAAAATAAACTATTTTGTAATTTTGATCCACTATACTCTTTTTGAATGTTGATACTTTGTATTTTTATATTAGCATTGATGGCACAGAAAGTGCATACGTCATTATAAACATTGTGTATATTTTTCTCACAATTAGTTTTCAAATTTCGAGCAGTAATGATAATAATCATCGAAAAAGTGTTTGAAACCTAGAGATTTTTCACACCACGAGCATCGAATAACAGCAACGTTTGTACAGTCTTCAATGTCGCAATATGTTTTACAAGAATCTCCAAAACAGAAGTCTACCGGAAACCAGAATAGGCTTACCCTAAGTTTTTGAGGTCGCTGAATCCGAATCCGGAGCCGGTTTGGCTCCATCACGTCACATTTCGTCCCTAACCTCAAAAAA
>JAUMHM010085304.1:0-11710 GCA_032362435.1 Melikaiella ostensackeni
GTCGCCACTTCTCCTGCTTCTCCTCTAAAATTAGCATTGTGGCGCTTAGGGGTCTTTCTTCAGATCGCGTCACATTTATATTTATATTCATATTTATATATATTGTAACCTGCCGCCTTTGAACGACCGTTAAATAATTATAATTCAAATACACTTGAGATTGATTACACGGAATTTTAACTCAAATTATTCAATTAGGGGGAAGGTCGCATGAGAGAAAAAGTAAGTTGCTCGTCTTCTTTATGGAACTCTTCCTTCCACTATTCTCGGCAGAGGTCCAGTGGGAGACTGTGGAATTTGCGCTCTACATTTTCTCCTTGGTCACGCAACACTTCGTAATGCTAACAAAGGAGAATAATGTTTTGCCTATTTCCAGGCTACCCCATGTAACGCGCAGATACAATATTATATATATATATATATATATATAATGATCTTTCCCTCATAGTTATTCTTCTACAATTCAAGAGATTAGTATTTATTGTTTTTCACGCTCTCATACATGCCCATCCATGATCAATCGCTGGTAGTAAGATATGTGCTAAGAGTTCTAAAAAAAATTACGATATCTCGAATTTTGATTTCATTTTAAACTTTTTGTCTTTCTATTGGCACGCTGTTTTTCAATTTCTGGTTATGCAATTATCGTTTTTATTTTCATTTATTTATTCACAAATATTATACGAAACTTAGATACCTTAGATGCCTTAGATAATTTCTCGACTTATAATAAAGTTCACTCGTAGGTCATTTTGAGACTCTTTTTTAGTTACACTATTTTTTTTAATGCATACAGAGCAGTTTTCAGTCCGAAGAGTTGTGATCAACAATCATATAAATTATTTTTTCATCTGCATAGTAAAATTTTTTTACATGGAGAATAAATACGTACTAAATCGTGAGCATTTCGTGATCCTCAAGCGTGAGGATAAAATTTTATGAGTAGTTTTCAATCAGTTTTTACTAAAGAGTAACCCTTTTTCGGTTTCGAACTTCGAATATCTCTTCAGCTGAACAACTCGTGCAACGTTTACGTTTTTTTTTAAATTTACCAGGTGAGTTTTTAGATGTTAAGAGACATTCTTAATTGCTTAAACAGATTGTGAAACAGCGTCCAATTTTACAGTTACTGAAAAAGAATTGTCAGTTATCGTTAAATTCTAAGTTTCTCAAGGTTTGCCAAAATAAGCCTTTTCCTTTATGGTGAAAGTCTGACAACAATATGCTTCCTTCGATGAAAGATTCAAAAATTGGTAGATCCTCTGTCCCATTTGATTTTGATGAATTAATCAGCAAGCAGTTTAACCCTGTTTTGTAGCTTTCCAGCAAACAACAAGATCATCGCCTAGAAACCTCCAACGTGATCTTCACCGTTTCATGTATATCTATCACCTAGATTCATATTACGAAGAGCAAAAGTCTAGTACAAGATTTATGATAGTTTATACGATAGAAGAAAAAATATATTTATAATTACTACAGGCTGGTTAGAGCTCGCTGAGTAAAAAAATTTGAAATAAAATCATTGATATTTCTCAAGTACCTCAAACATAGGTTAGACACTGTGTTTAGTATTGATCAGTCGATCAGATGAATATGATTCGTTGTTAGGTTACGAGCAGGCTGGAACTCATATATTGCCCTTTGCCTTTGGAAGAAAAAACACATTTTTGAGGAAAGCTCAGGTATGACAACATAGGTTAGGCACTATGTATTTTTCTAATCAATCGTCTAAACAAATATGATTTGTTATTGGGCTATGACCGGGTTGGTGCTTGCTGAATACACAGGGTGTTTCTTTCATCTTGAGACATCGAAATATGTCAAGAAATACGCATCTAACCAAATAAATGTCTGTTACAAAGACTTTTCATTTCCGAGGGGAAAAAGCGACCCTGCAAGCATTTACCCCACCCCCACTCCCTGGGGCGGTAGGAGAGGTAACTTAAATATTTCAAATGGGGACCTATATCTTTTATTGCAGATTCAGATTCTCCATTAAAAGTTACGTAAGTTTTATTCAAAAAAAAAAATTTCGATTCGCGCCAGATGGCGATGCATTTACGAGTTGAAGTCGCAGATTTGGAATGCGAGAGTTGCATCCACATTCCACCCCCGGTGAATAACCCTCGGTTGCACCTATGCCTGCGCGACATCAACCCGTAAATGCATCGCCATCTGGCTTGAGTCGAAAAAAGGTTTTCGAATAAAACTTACGTATTTTTAATTGAAAATCTGAATCTACAATGAAAAATATAGGTTCCAATTTGAAATTTCAAAGTTGCTCCCTCCCCCTCCAGCCTCCAGTAGGTGGGGTGTGGAATAAATTCTCGCGGGATCGCTTTTCCCCCCTCGAAAATAAACAAATTTTATTACAGCAATCTTTTCTCGTTAGATGCTTATTCCTTGAGATATTTCGATGTCTCAAGATAAAAGAAACACCCTATGTAGATTAGAGCCTATATTTTGACCTTTTCCTGCAAAAAATGACGTACGTTTTCGAGTAATACCCAAATATCACAACATAGGTTCGTATTGTGATCATATAAACTCACGACTTTAAGTACTCTTCGAAGAGAGAGAATATAATTTTTGAAATTTTTGCAGATGTATACCAGTGTCGATATGTCGATTTCGCTGCATGGCTCATTTCTGATATTTCTCCTTTCTCTATCAATACTCTCCAGATTCAATTTATCCATATTTCCAATTTGCCTTCGTAGGGGACTATTCTCACATAACAATACTTTTCTTCTTATGGAACCCACTTTTTCTTGAAATAATCTCGAACACAACGTGGATTCTTCGACACAAAATAAATGAATGAAAATCTTCTTCATGAGAGAGACCGTGTGAAGTGTGAACCCATTACCATTCGACACCTTTTTTTCGAAAGCCTTAAAAAATTGTGGTAAAATGGGCAGGAATCAGAAGGACTACATGATGATCATGAGAAAGAGGCGCGTCATACAATTATAGATATTTTAAAAATGATTTTTTAAAAGGTAGCAACTTAAATATACAAAACAGCTATGCACAAAAATATTATCTATTAATTACAACAACAGAAAAACTCAGCTCGATATTATTATTTCACTAATCTCAAAGTGGTTGGGAAAAAATACAAGGGACGTTCCTTAAAATGTGACATCGTAATATACTACATGCTCTTGAGGGCCTTCGAAATCATGAGGAAATCCTAAACGTGAAACTGAGTCCAAACGAAGAAGCCATTTTGTCTACTTTTCTGCATACATAATCTAAGAGTGGAACAAGATTTGCGCAACAGGCCATTTTATTCGGAAAAAAATCTTTTTTTTGTGCAATAATCAAACAAAAAATGCGCCTTAATTCAATGCCCGGATGCAATAAGGGGATCCGACTTTCGAACTGGACAATACTCTTCTGAAAATCGATTCAAATTCGAAATGCGTAGGCATCCAAAATAAATAATATGCGCTTGTTTTACGCATCAAGACGCATCTTTTTCTCATTCGAATTTTTCCTATCCGACAAACAGTTTTCGAAATACAAATTGAAAGCCGTCATTTACAGATAGATAGAAAATCAGTGTTTTTTAATATATAGCTCGCAATAACTCGCTTAATTTACCACGAAGTGATTCAAAACCACGACCATTTTATTTGGCTGACTCTAGTGGAGCCACCAAGTCGTAGAAAACAATAAGAATCATTATGAATGACAGATATTCAATAACATTCATAAACAAAGGAACAGTGTCCAGTTAAAAAAATCGTTGCCCGACGTCGCGCGATCACTTGTCAGATCGTTTTATACTGTCCTTGGAAAATTTCTTGAAGTAACAGCACGACTATTTCACGAATTCTTTACTTTATCTCAACTTTACCATACTTCGCTATTTCACTTTACTATTTTACGACAACTTTGTAAATAATTTCAAGACTGAGAGAGTATGTGCAAGTTTACTATGCGTATTGATTATGCCAAAGACTTTCTTAGTTTAAGATCAATAAATAGGACGCTCTGGATATAGACTTAGAATAAAATGAAGTGCAATATAGTAAATTGTAAAAGTTGTAAGCCAATAAAAAATTTGTTATTCGTGCATACGTAATTAAAAAATTCTTTGAAATATTCTACAGCCTGTATTATGGCAATATAACATTTAAATATCCGTACACATATACGTACGTATATGATCATAAACATAACGTCTGAGTGCACACAAAACGACACATTTTTAGTTTTTAAATATGAAAATATAAATATTAAACACAAATTTATACAGCATATAATTTATTATAATATAAGTTTTGAAGAAAGTGGGAGAAAATGATCCTTGTTCACATTTAAAAAAATGAATGAATAAACACATAGTGAATGTACACGCAGGTGTGATACGGATTTCATTAATGATATTTCAAGTATTTGAGAAAATTTGCGTTTCAAATTTTGCCAAAACTGTGTTTGAACTTTCTCTTTTTAATCATCCCCATATTTCAAATTCAAATTATCAGAGCATATTTCAAATCAAAATTACGAATTTGAGTTTTCGAAAAGCATATATCACTTTCTTTTGAAATAAGTAATTAAATAAGCAATAAGTATTGACTTATTTCTACAAATAAACGAGACGTAATGTTCACGTTATAGCAAGGAAAGTTCATGACTAATTTGTTTTTCATTCTGAATTTTTTCTTATCGCACTAGCCCCGTATATATGAACTTGTGATCATGTTATATACAATTTTTTATGTACAGAATAGGCGTTTATGAATACGCTTCACATTATAACTGCCTTTTCTCAAGGTAACATTCCACAATAAATATATAGTATATTTATATTTATATTTATATGTACATCAACTTTGAACTTATGTTGCCTTAAATTATGAATTTTGTTTATTTAAAATTTTTGAAATTAGTATACTTTTCAATGTCTGATGCTTCATGAATTGAAATGCTTGCAAATTCTCACAAATTTTCTCTTCCAGTATTCAATTTAAGCTTCATTCCATTCTGGCTTAAAAAAATCTAAACGAATTCCATTGATTTCAGTCAAATCGGACTAAGATTAGACGAATTCAAAGGAAATGAGAAGAATTCAATGAAATTCATAAAAATTCAATGTTAGTTTTCAAAAAATTCAAAAATATATTCAAAAATCATTGAATTCAGTAAGTTTAAAATGAATTTAGAAGAATTCAAGTGAATCAACAAAAAAAATCACAACGAATTCAAATAAATAACCAAAAATATTTGAAGATCTCTTAAAATGTTAGAGCTTTTAAAATCCTTTAAAATCACTGAAATCCTCGGAAACCTTATGACACCCCTGCAGTATTATAAAGAATCTCAAAACCTTATAGGCCCTATAGAATTGTTCGAAAAATTCTGTCATTCTTTAAAACCTCATGAAAATTTTTTAAAATCTCTTCAGCTAATTAAAATCCTCCGAAATTCCCTGAAATTTTGCAAATCCCTTGAAAATGACTTTAAAATTTTTAAATATCCTGAAATATTTCAAATCCTTTGAAATTACTGGAAGCTTCTGAAAATTTCTTGGAATATTTTGAAATATCCTCAAATCATTAAAATATTGTTGGAAATTTTTACAAGGTTACACGGCCTTCTAGCACGTCGCACGTAAGTCAAACGTGACTGATAGCGTGTAACGAGTTGATTGACCTCGCAACATTATATTGACAATGACTGTGGTCTCCCTGAATTTTACTGCTCTAGATTGTGAAAGGGGAAAACAGAGGTTAATGAAATTCAAATATCATAGAAAAATAATTTTTTCCTCGGTAATCTGTCTCACAAATATGTGCGACAATGTTGAAATACGATTGATATAGAGATACCGTCTAGTATATATGCTGTGATATCTTGTAGGATAAGTTATATTCGCATAGTGACACTTTTCAAGAAATTCTGTATATATCAATATTGTCGATTTATTAGAGAAACATGAAGACTATGACTGGTGCTTCCTTCTGGATCTTCGTTTTAGTGATTGTCCTTAGTTCTATTGGTAAATATACATTTTCAGAGCATGTTGATTGTAATATATATTTCATTAATAATTCCCACGCCAAATTCTTGAAATAATAACTTTTTCTCTCCCAATGTATAAAAAGTTATACGACTTTCATGAAAGCAACCTTTGAAAATTGATGTATTATATAATATTGGTTACTGACGTTTAATGTTTGATGATAATTGTCACAGTACTGGCCCTGTTATAAATCCGGTTGTTGCTTGATAATCAAATTATAAAAATATTACTTTTTCCAAATTTAAAAAAATTCGTTTTTTCAATATTTTGTAAATCTTTATTTTGAGAATAAAAAGGCAATTCATTAAAACTTTTTTTTAATTTGTAGGTGTCAAAACTTATACTTATTCAGTTTGAATCAAAGAAACACGCCATTATTCCATCATTATAAATAAAAGTAATATCATACTTATTAAAGCGTTTTAAACTCACAATATTAGCCTTCTTAAAATGATTTTAATGCTCTTAAGATGACGAGGTTTTGATTTTACCATAAAAAATAATAATATGCTTTTTCGATTCGAATTGAAGAGATTTCAAGGTTAACATGTACAACTTAGAAAAATGTGCCGCCTGGCGGGCATATTTTCATCGCGCTCTCCGCTCGAAAGTTCGAACGCGCCTAGGGCGCACGACTCGGTCTTATATGTTCTTCATGTACAAATTACTGAATATTTCTATGATTTTAGAGGAAAACAGAAATTTAATTACTTGAGACTCTATCGTTCTTGAGCGATACACTCTCATCATAATATTCGCACTCGATTTTCTGCTCTCACCGTATAATATATACAAATAAATAGTTAAAAAGACGATTAAAAAATTATCTTGATGATTTACGATTGGTTCTATAATGAAACGTTTAACGGCAATTTTATTTGACTTTCTCAAGGCACAAATTCTACTCTGTCGACTTTTTTTCTTATCTCGCGAAGGTTGGTTCAAAAATTAAAATTGAAATATTCCAATATCATTTTTCATACTTGAAAAACAAACAATGCCTCCTACTGAAAAATGTTCTAAGAAAAGCTTATAGGTCGTCATGAAAGCAACAATTTTGAAATGCTAACTCTTTTTTGTATCTCGCTTCATTTGACTCAAAATTGGAATTTTCGACTTCTCGAGAAAATTCAAAAAGTTGTCATGACAATCTTGTAGGGCTTCCAAAAAGCAAAATTTTTCTCTTGCTGACTTTTCTTTTCATATTGTGTTCGACTTTCGGAGTACTATGGATCGCCGTGAATATAATTTTCAAATGTTGAAAAAAAAATTTCCTAAAAATTTTGACTATGCTCTAACTTTTTCAATTTTTATCCAAAATGTCTGGCTAACAAACATGACCTTCAGTTTTCAACACTCAAAGCGCGTATTGAAGACAAATTCAATAGATTAATCCTTTCAAAAGTGATCATGTTTACAGACAGACATACATACATACATACACATTCGTAAAAATCTGTTTTTCGGGCTCAGAGTGTCTCAAAACGTAGACATTTGAGAAGAACGGGGAGGGGGGGGTTAAATTTGAGACAAATTAAATTAGTGAAACTGCACTAATTATAAGTAAAATTCTACTAATTCAATTAGAGAAAAGTAAGCTATGTCGTATCACCTCCACCAACATAACGTACATGCAGAAAAAAGTCTGATAAAGGCCATCCATAAATTAAGTTATTAATTTGAGGGGGGGGCTGGGTCTAGCCTTGTGTTACACAATGGTGAAAAAAAACAGTGAAAATTCGGGAGAAACGACACGTGCAGGGGGGGGGGGTCAATCCCAATTCACGATTACTCGGATATTCACCTTAACTTCAATGATGTTCCATATGAGGATGGTGCGAAAACCCATTTTTGAGTTTGAAGAAAAAAGTGGGCTGAATTTATTGAAAATTTGTGAAAAATCGTGTACCTTGAATTGAGTTAAATGCACATTTCTTTGGGAAGAGTTGAATATGTCGAAGCTGAAATTTCTTCAGCTTGAATCCAAGATACATGCTATTATTTTTTTCCATACAAAAAAAAAATTCGTGGTGTTTAAAGCGTGCAAGGACTCAGGCTGAAGAATTTTCAGATTTGACGCATTCGACTTTTTCCAAAAAGGTGTGCATTTATTTCAATTAAAAAAACATGCGTTTGAGCAATTTTCAAAAACTCTAAATTGAACAGAAACTTATTTCAATTTCCAATCTTTTACTACTGTTCACAAGCAAAAAATATTGATACGAAAAATTCGCTATCATTTTCGAATCAATAGGAAAGTTTTTTTGAATTTTCAAATCCAAGAAACGAACAGAAGATAACTATGAAACCCTTGGAAATTGAACAAACAAGAATCCAAAGATTAAAATTTGTACAACAGAAGATATTAAGTGTTCAAAAAGTCTTTTTACTCTTTTCGGATGCCAGCCCACACATCTTTTCCCCTGAGGCGATTTCAAAATCGAAAAAAGCAATTTTTTGCACCACCCTGTTCAGGTTTGCTAAGATCTAGATGGTATTAAATTATTAACAAGTTTAAAGAATTCGATTAGAAAAGTTTAATATTTTAATTTATTATTTTAAATTTTAATTAATAAAAAATTCATAAATGCACATATTATCAGTACTACTATTGAATTTACTTTCAAAATAAATTGTTTTGATTCTACTGAATCGTTTTTCTCTTCTCTGAATATTTAGATAACCATTCACCTCCCTTCTTCAATCAGTGACAACATATTGTAGGTGAGAGATAAAACGAAGACCTCAAATTAAAATTTGAACGAGGTCAATCGTTTCTCTTTTCCTGAGTTCACACCCACTATTTTATATCGGAAACAATTGACGAGAAAGTTTCATTAATTTATTAGTAACTAAAATTACAATTGAATAGGTCAATATTTTCATTACTTGGCTTTAGTGAAATACATACCTCAGAACTATGTATTGAATGCATTTCCCTATTCAGACATACCATACTTATAGATGTTTTAATATTAAAATTCGCCCATTTCTACTTTTTTCTTACAGAATTATGTTTGCAGTCGGGAATTCGCGGAGGACCCGGAGGTCAAGGTCCCAGAGGACCTGGAGCTCGGACTCCCAGAGAAAACGGAGTTGCGGTTTCCAGGAGAACCCGACTTCGCAGAACCTTTACACGTTTTCCTGCCATTTGGAGACTACGATGTCCATTATTCCCCACAAATGAAACAACTTTCATTTTGAAAACTGGTCATATGCGTTACACCGATTGCAATCAAAATATTATCTTAATAGCAAATTATGATTTAATCGTTGGATGGGACAATGCAGGTCGGCTTGCTCCGATATGTAACAGACGTCGACTTTTGATTGTATATAACATATCATACAATCGTCAAGAGACAGTGGGTTCTCGCTATCTTGACTTGAGGGGCATGGGTCATCCTGTGCCCAATTTTTCTGGGAATCGACGTATTCTTTCCTTCGAAGAGTTGTCCACTAGTAGCTCCAGTAGCTCCAGCGACTCCGGCTATGACCCCGACGACGACTCCGATTCCGACACTAACTCCCATTCCAGCTACAACTCCGACTCCAGCATGTTTTCCAGAAGCTCCAGCAGCTCCTCCATTCCCAGCTTCCCAGATAACCCCATCCTCCCCCGAAAGTAATGAGTTGTATGATATTCAGAACCTCAACTCAAGCCACGCTTCAAAATATAAATGTTGAATATTTAACAGATTAAGATATAGATTAATAAATTGGAATGTTCTTTTTGGGCAAACGCGCATTATTCATTTCTCATCACCCTTACTCGAGAGACTGCCTCGTAGACCTTAAGCTTGAATTGAAATGAAATTGATATGTCCAACATCAGCAGAATGCAAATTCGGGATGAGAGAGCCTGGAAACAAACTTTCAGCGTTCTGGTAACATCAGTAAAAAGGTTTTTGACTTTTGTGTAGTAAATGAAAAAACGTGACGTTCTGTAAGGAAAAGATTTACTTTTTTCTTAACAAGGATGGATAATATTGATTTTGAGTTTGAGATAGGAGACAATATTTCAATTTATACTCTAATTTTTTAAATTATACTTATTTTTCGGAAGTGACCGAAAGTGGGTAAATTCAATATTTAATAAAATCAAGGTGTAACACGTGCACTTGCGGCACTCGCCAACCATAAATAAGTTTTCCTCGAAAAGCTGTTTTTCCAAATTCTAACTTCAAAAGTGCCCCGATGCCTCATTTTTCTATCTAAAGGGTTCATTCTGAGCATAAAATTTTCGGAATTCATCCGGCGATATGTCTATAGCCAGAACTCTACACCGATGAAGTGTGTAGAGTATTTCGAAACAAATGAAGTATCGAATGGTAATGGGCTTACACTTCACACGGTCTCTCCTACGAAGGATATTTTCATTTCTTCAAAGCTTCGGCGTAAAATATATTAAGCCTCAAGATTTTTGCTTGAGAATGGAAAAGTAATTTCGAGGCAGGACTGTTCATTTACGAAAAGGCGCTTCATATAATCAGGATAGAACTTCACTCATAAGTAAGTTTGTTTAATCTTCACATTGTATTACGCGCCTCTTCCTTGTGATCATCATGTGGATGTTTAAAGCATGTTACGGCAGTAATATAACAATGAATAAGAAATCCTGTCTCACAGTTATAACTGCCTGTTGCTGTCAATATAATTATTTTAATTATTTCTTTATTTCACTTATTTTTATTTATTTATATAACGTAATAGTATATTATGCTCTAAGGATTTTACCGGATCTTCACTCTAAGTATGATGTTTACAGGACAATTTAAAACGAGGTCTGTGAAAAATCATATTCGGATTGAAGGGTAGGGTGAATTCCGAGGTGCACGGCGAAGCCTGAATACAAGTGGAATGCCGGCTCGGCTGCATATATGCTTGAAAAGGTTTTTACCCCAAGAAGAACGTGAACAGTCTCCCTGCCAACCTTCCAAAAGACGCAAGTAAGGGATGTGCATGGCTGAAACCAGATTTAGAAGGATGAAAAGTCACGAGTTTCAAAATTGTTATGAACCGATCTGCCTAAGCCACGTGAATCCGCTGTGCCGGAACCGTTATTCAGCTGCTGATTTCGAAGTATCAACGTCGGTTTCTGCCTTTCAATTTTGTATATTTGCATTCCTTAGATCCTAGCGGAGGCTACTCTACGGGTGTTTTCAATTAAAATTTATTAGGGGGGTGGGGGGCTAAATTATGTGGGTGGCCTCTCAGGCCGGCTGCGTCTGATTTTGTTTCATTTAGTGGTGCGCCCGACGGAGGGTTAATATACCTGTACACTCAACTCTCGATATACTGCACCTCGGCCTACTGCGTCTCTTGATTTTTACCAGCTCGCATCCAATGACCAGGTACTCTGCGCTACAGGGGAAGACGCGCGGCAACCTTGAAGCAATCACGCAGTACCGTAGCGACAAAGCGCGCAGCTCGCACACTCGCATGCATATTTCGCATGTATTTTCAAATGCATGCGGAAAATCCTCTATTAATTGATTAGTCTCCATTATTAAAAGAGTTTCATCTCCTATGATATCAAGAATCCAATTTTGTACAAAATACAATTATTATTATTATGTATTCCTACCGGAAATGGTTCATACCCCACTGTCTGTTTTCTTCGTGGAAATTCTCGGAAGAGTCTCACGGTTAAAGTAAGCAATGGCCGGG
>JAUMHM010085305.1:0-11710 GCA_032362435.1 Melikaiella ostensackeni
TCGGACGTAGGCGGATTATTGACAGAAACAGGGAGATCGCGGAAGAGGCGCGATGGGTCAGCGAGAAACTGTTGATTTTCCCTGACCTATCCCTTTTTTAATCACGAAAAGTAACGTAATACGTAGATACAGAGTTTTCCCTGTTCCTTTTTATAGTGCTCTTTTCCCATGGAGAAATTGAAAAGTTTTGACTTTCCTCAGTCCTCTTCACATTTAGAAATGGAAAAACACGAAGTTTTTTCTGTCCCATTTTTCTGTACACATTTTCTTATGAAGAAATTGAAAAATATGGAGTTTTCTCTGCCGTTTTTCCTATTTAGAAACTAAAAAATACAGAAATTTCTCTGTCCTACTTTTCAGTCCCCTTTCCCCATAAAGAAATTTGAAAATACAGAGTTTTCTCTTTCCTTTTTTTCAGTCCCGTTACCCATGAAGGAATTGACAAGTATAGAGGTTTTTATGTCACGTTTCTCAGTTTCCTTTTGCATGAAGAAGTTGAAAAATGTAGAGTTTTCGCAGCTACCTTTACAACTCAGAAACTAAAAAAGTCAGAGATTCATATGTCCCCTTTTTCAGTCCCCTTTTCCATCCAGAAACTGAAAATAAAGTGTTTTTTCTGTGCTTTTTCAGTATCGTATGCCCATGACGAAACTGAAAAATACAGAGTTTTTTCAGTCCCCTTTTTCAGTCCCCTTTTTTCATGAAGGAATTGAAGAATATTGGTTTTTTTCAGTCCCCTCTCACATTTAGAAACTAAAGAATATAGAGTTTTTTCGGTTCCCTCTTGCATTACGCTTTTCCCACGAAAAAATTGAAAAAGATATAGTTTTCTCAGTCCCTTTTTACAGTCACCTTTTTTTATAACGATATTTAAAAATACAGAGATTTCTCTGTCCCCTCTTTCAGTCGCGCTTTTCCATGAGAAAATGAAAAAGTTTTGTTTTTCTCAGTCCCCTTTCTCATTTAGAAAATATATAATACTGTGTCTTCTTTGTCCCCAAAAAAATATACTAGAAAATCACGTTTTTTAATCACGAAAAGGAGTAAAATACATACATACAGAGTTTTCTCTGTTCCGTTTTGTAGTGCTCTTTTCCCATGGAGAAACTGAAAAGTTTTGACTTTCCTCAGTCCTCTTCACATTTAGAAATTGAAAAACACGGAGTTTTTTCCTGTCCCATTTTTCTGTACCGTTTTTCTCATGAAGAAATTTAAAAATACGGAGTTTTCTCTGCCGTCTTTCCTATTTAGAAACTAAAAAATACATAGATTTCTCTGCCCTCCTTTTCAGTCTCCTTTTCCCATAAAGAAAATTGAAAATACAGAGATTTCTCTTTCCTTTTTATCAGTCCCGTTGCCCATGAAGAAATTGAGAAATACAGAGGTTTTTCTGTCCCGTTTTTCAGTTCCCTTTTGCATGAAGAAGTTGGAAAATGTAGAGTTTTCGCAGCTACCTTCACAATTTGAAAACTAAAAAATTAAGAGATTCATATGTCCCCTTTTTCAGTCCCTTCTTCCATTCAGAAACTGAAAATATAGTGTTTTTTCTGTGCTTTTTTCAGTGTCGTTTTCCCATGAAGAAACTGAAAAATATAGAGTTTTTTCTGTCCCCTTTTCCAGTCCCCTTTTCTCATGAAAAACTTGATAAATTTTGACACTTCTCAGCCCCCTTTCCCATTTAGATGTTGAAAAACACAGAGTTTCATATGTCCTTTCTATCGGTCTCCTTCTCCCCTTTTCCCGTGATAAAATTTGAAAATACAAAGTTTTCTCTTTCCCGTTTTTCAGTTCCCTTTTACCATGAAGAAATTCAAAATTACAGAGGTTTCTCTGTCCCACATTTTAGTCCCCTTTTCCCCTGAAGAAATTGAAAAATACAGAGTTTTCTCTGCCTGCTTCCCCATTCAGAAAAAAATTGAAAACAAAGTTTATAAAGATTGTAAAGATTCTGGATGTTCCAGTCGTTAGGAAAAATACATGAAGAGACATATAAAGATATACTAGAAAATCAATTATTTTTATCATGAAAAGTAAAGAAATTGAAGAATACAGAGGTTTCTCTGTCCCCCTTCTCTATCCCTTCTTTCAATCCGCTTTTTCCATGAAGAAATTTGAAAATATAGACTTTTCTCAGTCTCCTTTCCCATTTAGAACCTGAACATTACAGAGTTTTTTCTGTCCCTTATTTCAGTCTAATTGCCCTTGAAAGAAATTAAACAATATAGTTTTATCAGTCTTGCTTTCCAGTGAAGAAATTGAAAAATGTAGAGTTTTCTCATTCCTCTTTACCACTTAGAAAATAAAAATGCAGTGTTTTCTTTGTCCCCTCTTCCAGTCGCTTTTCACATGAAGAAATTGAGAGATTTTGATTTTCCTCGGTCGCCTTTTCCACTTAGAAATCGAAAAAAACAGGATTTTCTGTCACTTTCTTCAGACTCCATTTCCGTGAAAAAATTGAAGAATATAGAGTTTTCCTTCTCCCCTTTCTTAGCCCCCTTTCCAATGAAGAAATTGAAAAATATTGATTTTCCTCAGTCTCCAGTGCCATTTAAGATCTTTAAGATACAGAGTTTCATATGTCCTTCCTTTCGGCCCCTTCTGTCATGAATAAATTGATAAATATTGATTTTTTCGCAGTCTCCTTTCCCATTTAGAAATTGAAAATACAGTGTTCTCTGTCCCCTTTTCTCGTCGCCTTATCTCATGAAAAATGCAAAAATATAGCTTTTTTCAGCCCCTCTCCCATTAAAAAAAAATTGGAAAGAAAGTTTTTAAAAATTTTAAAGATTCTTGGTGGTCCTAACGCTAAGAAAAACACTAGACGTGTGCAAAAAAATTCTATTCGATTTCAAACCGACATTGGACACGCTTCGAATGTTGAAAAACGGGCTTGGAAAAACTGTTTGCAGATGGGGTAAAGAAACAATAAAGTTGTTTCGATATCGAATCTGCCTTTGAAGCTTAACAACTAAGCCAAAAAAAAATGCTAGCGAAATAAGTAAATAGTCATTTGAAAGCTGAAAGTGTTCTACGTAAATAGGCTTGAACACGTTAATGTGAAAATTTTTTTGTGCTTTGCAGACTGAAAAATGTAAAAAAAAGTGAGGAATTTCGGACACATTTAAGAAAAGTCAAGTTTAGAGCATTATTTCTTATACAAAAGGCAATGGGAAAAATTTGAAAAAATTCATGAATATGAGAAAAACATTTGTGATCCTTTAGATGGCAGTTGATTCCAGTTGACAAATTTGAGAAATGATAAAAATTGTTGCTTAAAATGACAAAAATGTACAACTATACTATCTTTAGTTCTAATTACGATATTGAAGCGATTTAAACACCAAACTGTCACGCAAAGGCTCTGTAACTATTTACCATTTTCAGAAAATATGCGATTGCTTTTCTTCATCGTGAAAATCGTGATATTTCAAAACAGTTTTTTGTATTGGAAAACAAGTGTTATCAACCAGCGAGGTGCCTTTTTTCTGAAGGATAGTTCTCGCTTTTCCACAGCATGTGCTTCTGAACTCTTGCCCAGACATTCACTGTTCCTCGGGTTGAAGAAAGAAGACAGGAACTATCGACGTAGCAAAAAAAGGCACCCCCGCTGGTTTCTAGCACTTCCTTTCCAATACAAAAAACTGTGTTAAAATAACGCGATTTTCACGAAAAAAAAAAGCAATCACATATTCTTTGAAAATGGTAAAAGTTACAGAGCCTTTGCGTGACAGTTTGGAGTCTGAATCGCTTCAATATCTTAATTAGAACTGAAGGTAGTATAGTTTTACATCTTTGTCATTCCAAGCAACAATGTTTATTATTTCTCAAATTTGTCAACTGCAATTTGTTCACAAATGTTTTCCTCATATTCATAAATTTTCTCAAATTTTTCCTACTGCCTCTTGTATAAGAAATAATGCTCTAAACACGACTTTTCTTAAATGTGCCCGAAATTCCTTACTTTTTTTTTACATTTTTCAGACTGCAAAGCACAACAATTTTTTTACATTAACGTCTTCAAGCTCATTTACGTAGAACACTTTCTGCTTTCAAATGACTACTTACTTATTACGCTAACATTTCTTTTGGCTAAGTTATTAAGCTTCAAAGGCAGATGCCTACAATTTTCTCGCTGATAGTAGTTCGAAATGACGTAAATGTCTGAATTTCATGGGTTAATGTGGATCGATACAGTGGAGTTCTGTTCGGTTCTGTTCGATCGGTCGCTACCTACCTTTACCAGAATGCAGTTCAAAAAAATATTGCATTTCATTGTTAAAATATTTCATTAAACTATTCTTTTTGAAATAATTTAAATAAACAATAAATTCATTCGATGAACTATTAACTGCATAAAAACTCCAATTTGGTGATGTTTTAAAGGATGTTTTATGCTTCAAAATCAACCATCGATTTATAGAATCGCATTTTTTGTAAAGAATTTTTGTAAGAAAAATGCATTTTACATTGTAGCCGACATCTATTAATTCAAGTGAAGAATTTTTTGCTTTTCAAATTTTTAGCATGAAATTAAATCCCTCCGCAACTGCCACATAACTTCACTGCGTAAGATTAAGTGAAATAACACTTTACTGTGCAGCCTTAAGTGCCATAGACCATTATTACGCAGCAGTAGGTACTGCGCAGCCAGAAGTGCAACATAACTCTATTGCGCAATCACAGATGCTACAGAAATTTACTGCGCGGTCGAGAGTGCAACATAATTCTAATGCGCAACGACAAATGCCACAAAAATCTACTGAGTGGCCGAAAGTGCAACATAACTTGAGTGCGCAATTAAAAATGCCACAAGTCTACTGCGCAGTCAAAAGTACGACGTAACGCTACTACGAAACCATAAATGCATCATAAATCTACTGCGCAAGCGGAAGTGCAGCATAACTCTAGTGCGCAACCACAAATGGCACAGAAGCCTTTCTGTGCATCCGGAAGTGCAACATGCGCATGCAATTATCTCCGAAATCTAGTGCAACAGACTCGAGAAATACCGGATCGGATCTATCATACACAGAATCGATTTGAACTTTTTTGTGCGGTTCTGCTAGAGACCTGACCCGAAAAACAACGGATCGGGTTTTTGAGAGTTCCGAACCGAAATTTTCAGATCGGGTTTCCTAATGCAAACTGCTGGATCCGGACCAGAAAATTTTTGTTTGGTTCTGGATCTTGCACATATCCTCTTATTAATAATATGTAGTTGTTTTGTATAATAGACGTAGGCGGAATCGAGGATACATCGAATGAATTCGTATAATTAAGCCAAAAGTACATCATTTGATGCGAAGCATAAATGACGATTGTCAAAAGGTTCATAAAACCACTCTTTCTGTTGTCAGAAGTACAACTGTTGATATTATAGAAATATTTTGTCGTTAAAATTTTTGACATCAACAGCTTTTGGCGAACAATGTTGTCAACGGTTTGACCATTGACAATGACAAGAAGTGGTTTTTAAAACTTTTGATAGCATACACTATTTATAAGGTCAACAGTTTCAACATTAACATCGAACATCTGTTGTCAAAAGTACTGGCGACAAATAGTAAAAATAAGAACGTTCGCTGAGACTTTTGACATCACTTTTTAACTTTAGAATAAAACGACCCAGTGATGCTGTCAAAGGTCGCACTATTGACAACATAATCGTCAAAAGTACATCGGTTGACGATATTAAATAGTAGAAAACGATGTCCAAAATTTTTAAGTACGTTTATTCTTAAATTTGCCGCCAACACTTTTTACATCGCAGCCATTTATGCTGAGAAAGGTTCCAATATCTACCTCGTTTTGGTGTCAAAAGCATATCATTTCACATTATTTTGTTATCAAGAGTACATTATGTCAATTATAAGGTACGGTGTCCATTTGAAGGTCGCTCGACTAATCCCATAGCTTAAATAAGATTCATCTTGTTTTACATTACACATTTTGATACAGTATCAAATGTTAGAGCACCTGTTACACATGTGAAGTTTCAGCAATAATCCACTCCATGTTTGGAGCTGCCGCAACGAGCTGGTGCAATATGAACTTGAACGTCCGTGAAACTCAGAGGCTCTGGGTTAGGGGATGAGTGGGGAAGACAGTATAGAAGAGGAGGAAACGAGAGGGACATTGTTGGGGTGGCGGGACGCTTGACGCTGCTTCCTCCCCTTAGCTGGGTTCAGCTTTCGGTATCGTTGCGCGGTCAAGGGCACTAGCGTCGTGACGTCATGCGGCGCTGCAGTGACGCAATAGTCGCCAGGGGCAACCTGCTTGGCTGCGGTCGCTTGGCAACCCCTACCATTCCGCTCAAACCCTCCTGACTCATACACGTGCCGTTTATCAATGAACCCCCTCCCTTATCGAGTTTTCAATCCCCCAGCACATCCTCTCCTGGCTTGCCTCATACATAGGTATGCATATTTAAAGGTCTAGAGGTATCAGATTGATTTGTCAAGACTCTTTGCCATGTATCTGCTTATGAGACTGCCAATAAAAAGATTACGGCAAAACACCCGGTTTGGACCCGGGGGTTGATACTAAACCATACGTAAGCGTAAAGATAAATTTAGTACAGGTTCTAGGGTAGGGTGAGAGGGAATAAAAGGTTCCATTGACGCACTCCCTGTTTTATTAAAGAGCTAATTACGTATTTATAAGTCCGGATCATTGAACATTGGAAACTCCAGTTTGAAGTTTATTTCAAGAATTCTAGTGACGTATCTTTATCCTAAACTCTTGGCAAAGGTGCTTTAGGATTAGTTTTAGGTACAATTGTTAATATCTTTGCGCAATATATTATAACTCTGTATGCCGAACTTTAAAATAACTATTGCCAAGAGTGTAGACAGTCAAGTCATTGGTCGTAAAATTTTCCATTATTTTCCAATTTTCGCGGCAAATTCCATTCGATCTTAGCCGATTTATTTGACGGTTTTGGAAAAACTAGTGTAAGAAAAAACTTGATATAAATCCAATATTTTGGTGTTATCAATCCCTTAATGTTTTTACGTAAATTTTCCGAAATTTTTTAGTGTTAAAAAAGTTGGTAATCGTTTACTTTGATGACTTTGACAAATTCAACTATTTTGTTGAAAAATTACTCTATGGTTGAATGTAACTGTTTTTCACTTAAAATAAAAATATTTTTTGGTTGAAATATCAACTAATAAATTTTTTGTTAAGAATTCATCTTTTTTCGTTCAAAATTATTTTTTTCAATTGGAAAGATTCATGTATTTTGTTAAAAATTCGTCTTTTTTTGGTAAAAAATTATCTTCTTGGTTGAAAATTCATCTCATTGGTTTGAAATTTACCTATTTTGTAGAAAATTCGTCTTTTTTGGTTAAATTCAACTGTATTTGATTTAAAATGATTAAAATTTATATTGTTTAGTTAAAGATTCAACTATTTGGTTGGATATTTCTATTTTTTATTTGAAAACTCAAGAATTTTGTTGAAAATATGTCTGTTTTGGTTGAAAAGTAATCCTTTTTTGTTGAAAATTCAACGTCTTATAAAAAATTTTCTGTTCGTTCCAGAATGCTGTAAATCTTCTTGAAGTGGAAGTCGTAACTAGGTAGATCTAAAGAAATACTTTAAAAAAAAATAATTAATTTTCAATGCCAAAGAGATTTATAGCCCAAAATAGGAAAGCTGAAATTTTTCTTCCACGCTGAAATTCAAAATTTTCTGAAACATTGCTTGTCTCGATAGTTTTTCGAGACTATAGATTCTTGATCTCCATCACATTTTAATCCCATTTGATTATATTACGAGAAAGTCTCGACTTCGTCTGGAAATGATCGACATGCATCACTATTAAAAACAAATTATCAATTGAAAATAATAAAATCTGTCGAAAAATTTTTGAAATGAAATGTTTCGTCTGCATTTCCTAGGTCAACAAATTGGCATTTTTTAATAATTGGGAAATAATTTAAACAAATTGTTTTACTGTTATCATTGATTGAGAAACTCATAACGTCTAGAGAATACATTCATTTCGCGACTTACCGGAAAAAATCAAATGTTTAAACAGACTAAAATTGTTTAAATAATTGAAAATTAGTTAACCATTTACATGTCATTGCGTTTAAATCGTAGATTACCAAAAAGCTGCTTTTTTCCCCATGTTAAATTAATGGGAAACTTCATAAAGTTTGAGGCCCGAGCTAATATTAACCGATTTAGCTTAAACTTGGTGACAATTTTTTTGGATGTTCGACCTAAATTGTGGGGTGAGAGCAACAAAATTCTAAAGGTGAAAGATAAGGACCACTCTATAATTATAGTGAGGGCCGAAAGTAGCCGAGTGCGAAGGAGGTTCAAATTTGGGTGTCGATTCCCGCGCGCCATAGCGTAGGTACGTTTGAACTTGCGATTGTACCTACCTTTGACCGTACACTGTAAAATACGTGGGAAAAAAATCACTTTTTTTGGGTTTTTTGAATAACTTCTTTAGGTTTAGGAAAATATTACGGTAAAGTTACAGGACTTGTAGAGGATATTCCAACGAAGAATTCTGTGTATCAATCATATAGGTTTGTCACCTTTAAAACACCCCCACACTATCCCGAAACGTACTTCCAAATCCAAAAATGTCAATTTTGCACGAAAACTACACTCTTAAGATCATTATTCTTGTTTTTCTGCCAAAAACGATTATTGTTGATCTATTGGAATAATTACCAATATTTTATAGTAATTTTCTAGTATTTATAAAAATTACATTGATTTAAATAATTGTTTTTTTTTTAAGTCGGCTTTCTTCAAACAGAATCAAAATTTAGGTTACCTCTTTATATATTTCATACATTTTCGATACCTCAGCTTTATTATTTAACGAAACCTTATTTGCTTAAACAAATTAAATTTGTTTTAACAATATTTTCGAGGAAATTTGGAAATTTTCGCTCTTTTCTGCTATAAATATTACAACTACTGATTGTTGAGGACGTAAATTTTGTTTTTTATTTCATGAATTGCTTAAACAATTAATTATTAGTAATTTCTATTATTTCATCGCGTTGTCCTAGAGAAGTACACTTTTTTTCCTATAAATTTGTAGTCTACGTTGCCTTTTTTAATATTTTATTTTCATATTTCATTTTTATTTCATATTGGATTCTTGGGTTGCCACCTTAGACGAGATTATTCCCGCTAATGGCTTCTTGTTGTCAATAGGTCATGTGAGTATTTCTTACCAGTGAGGAAAAGAGGAATAAAAGTTCCTGAATTTCCTGAAAAAAATTCTTTAAACAAAAAGAATTTGTTAATTAATAAAGCTAAGATATCAAGATATGCATTATAAAAAATCGCAACGTACACTAAAAATTAATAAGAAAAAAAGTGGACTTCTTCAGGAAAACACAATGGAATATTGAAAATCACTAATAATTAATTGTTCAAACAGTTCATGAATATAAAATATAAAATTGATGTTCTTAACAATTACTAGTTGTAATATTTATAATAGGAAAGATAAAAATTTCCAGAATTTCCTAGAAAAATATTGTTTAAACAAATAAGGGTTTATTAAATAATAAATCTGAGTTATGGAAAACGTACAAAGTATATTAAAGGGCAAATTTGATTATGATTCTGTTAGAAAAAAGAAGACTTCTTGGAAAAAACCATTATTTAAACAAATGAAATTTGTTCAAATAATTGAAAATTACTTAAAAATTTTGGTAATTATTCCACTGAACCAACAATAATAATTTTTGATAAAAAAAAGAGAATAAATGCTCAAGGGTGTAGATTTCGTGCAGAATTGACATTTTTTGATTTGGGGGTAGTTTTTGGGTCACCATGGAGGTATGTTGGGGCGGAAAACTCATACGAAAGTTCTCTACAAGTCCTGTGACTTTCCCGTAGCATTTTCCCAACACACACAGAAGTTATTTCAAAAACCCTAGAAAGTGGTTTTTCCCATGTATTTTACATGGGAAATTTCGAGTGCCTGGCGGTACCTGTTAGAATCAAAATTTCGAAAAAAACAGAAATACCATATGTAGTTTCTTTTTTCGGATTACATAGGACTTTCAATATTTTACTGGACTTCAAAGTATATTAAGGTGTTTCAGGGTCGTACTGGAAGGGATTTCAGTGGATTTCAAGCAGTATTGGGTAGTAGTAACTCGTTACAAGTAACTAAGTTACTGAAAAATTTGAGGGCGGTGGAGTAGGAAATAGCGATTTATGTAACAAGGCATTATAAAAAGAGTATTATTACGTACGCCTATGAGACCTTTCTTTACATCCGTTTGATACCGGCTTAACGATGAGATTTTTTAAGGCCAATTGTGAAGTGATTGAAGATACATACATACATACTTACTGTGTGCAAATTGTACTCAAGTACAATTTCCCCTGCTCTTGCTCAAGGTCTCGCCAGACATGTGGCTCGTTGGCGTTGGCAAGGGTATGTATACTATGTCAAAGGAAAGCGGAAGAACGGTCACAAATGGTGATAAGGTAGGGTGAAGATACATCGTACTTCACTCAAAGCCTAACCCTTAGAAACTCTGGGGAGCTTATGTTAGTATATATATAGTCAAGCCACGAGAGAAGCAGCAACAGGTTTAATCACATCGGGGTGTGGCAGCCAGGCAAGCAGACAAGCAGTGAGTCGCGGGCAGCGAGCACTGCGAGCAAACGAGAAACCAACTCGAAATCAAGCAAGGCTCGTTTGGTCGTTTGGATTTTTGCTGATTAATACTGATTCAGTATTCAGATCGATACGAAGCTCTTGAAAATCAAAATAACTATCGGCCTAACCAATCTGTGCTCTGTCCCATTATCCCATTGGCCCATTGCAAAGCTCGCACTTAAATTTCACACAAACGCAACGTATATGGAGGTAATTTTACCTGTAGTTTTATATCAAACGTCAAAGATATGCATCTTTTGAAAAAGGAAATTAAGAATGAAATAAAATTCCGATCAGAAGGAGTTGGATATAAAAAAGGGAGTATAATCTCTTTTTTAAGCTTGCTACAAGGTAATTTTGTAGGAAGAAATATTTTTCAGAAGGACCACGCGTCCGGAAGTTGAATAGCTTTATAGAAAGCTGTTTTAGTGTTCTATTCCGCTATCCAGTAAAAAGTTAGTGATTTTTATCAGGCGCGGGCGGACGCACGGCGCACATACCATGAGGAAGAGAGAGAGAGAGAGAGAGAGAGAGAGAGGGAGAGCAAACGGGTGAGATCGCAAAGTGCAGAGGAGGCCTCATCTCGATCTCGGGCCTATTTATAGACATGCTCTCACAGCCTCACTCCTGCCACTTCTTGCAGTGTCTCTGATAGGTAGAGGTAAACTGTAGACTGGTAGACAGTCCTACGCACCGCGTATCAATGTGTGCGCACTGAACGTGTGCACGTGGTACTGGATCTAGACTAGAGGGATAGGCAACTAGAGGTGTCGATTCGCATAATGTTCTCGAGAATCTCCCTATTACTCAAAGTACACTGAAAATCCCTAATAAGTCGATCCGCAGTATGTCATTTCGAGAATTTCGTTCGATGATCAGGGGTACAAGATGTACAGAGAGCGGCACTCTAAGGCCAGAAAACTCATCCAGTACTGCACTGACAATGCGGGCGGTGCCACGCAAGTGCATAATTTTGTCAGTTCGCACGGTCCATACTTCGCTTCATTCGCTTTCAGTGTTTACGTTATGTGTTACAAAAATGTCGCAGGAAAA
>JAUMHM010085306.1:0-11709 GCA_032362435.1 Melikaiella ostensackeni
CGTCGAAAAATACATAAGAATATATAGGTCTGGTCAATTGCACAGACACTTTTGTTTTTTTTGTGGGCCTGTGTAATCTTCTTGGTTGAAAATTTAACTGTTCGGTTAAAACTCATTTTTTGTGAAAATTCATCTTTTTGGTTGAAAATTCAACTAATTGGTTGACATTTTTTTCTCTCTTGACTGGAGAATCTTTCTTGGTTCGAAAATCAACACTTTCGTTTAAAAATTCAACTATTCATTGAAAGTCCGACCTTTGTGCTTGAATTTATCTGTTTTTGATTTTTATTTCAAATTTTTTTTGGTTGAAATATCAACCATTAAAGTTCTCATTGAGAATTTATCTTTATAGAGAAAAATTTTCAAAAATTTATTTTTTTGGTTGAAGATTCATAATCTAAATAAAAAATTAATGTATTTTATTAAAAAGTTGTCTTTTTTAGATAAAAATTCAACTTTTTGGTGAATAACTCATTTTTTTGTTTCAAAATAAAACTAATTTATTAAAAATTCATCTTTTTTGGCAGAAAATTCATCTTCTTGGTTGAAAATTCATATTTTAGGTTAAAAACGTATTCCTTTGGTTGAAAATTTAATTATTTTGTAGCAAATTGAATCGTTTGGTTGAAAATTAAAGTAATTAGTTGAAAGCTAAACCTATTTGTCTGGTTTGGTTAAAAATTAATTTTTTTAGCTGAGAATGTAACTATTCTATTTCAAGATTTATTAATTTAGCTGAAAATTAATCTTTTTGTTTGAAATCCATGTTCAAATTATTAGGTTAGAAAGGCTACCTTTATATTTCTGATTGGAAATTTTATCTTTCTTAGTTAAAACTTCTGTTATTTCGTTGAAAATTTTATTGTTTTATTGAAAAGTTGTATTTTTTGCTCGATTTTAACTATGTTTGATTGAAAATCAAGATTTTTTTTTGGTTGAAATATCAACGATTACAATTTTTGTTGAGAATGCGAAATTCATCGTTATGATTAAAAACTTATTTCTTCGGTTGACTGACTTACCATAACCATATATATTCCTTGATCCTTGGTAGTATAACGACTAAAGTTATTATAGTAGAGAGAATCCGTTGCGTTTAACAAGTTATCCAGTATTTTTATTTTGACCTTATGTTGGCAATAGATGTAACAAATTACCAAATATAACCAATTTTTAGCCTCACGAAGGCGTCCCAGACTGGGTCGAAACGATTTTAAGTATTTTTTTTTACTTTTTTGTAATCTTCCATTATTCATTTATTATATTATTACTCAAAATACTATGAGAAAAGTGACATTTTTTATAATTTAGCAATCCATGTTATAAATCGTCTCAAATTAAAGGCATTTGACTGTCACGTGTCCAATTACATGGTTTATATTCGGCGCCTTTATGATTTAAAAATGAAAATATTTTGTTCAAATTTTGTGAGATGGTTCAAAGTACATAAAGGCACGTCTGTCTGTCTCATTTGAGTTTCTATCTTATTTGAATATTGCAAATTTATTAATTTTTAGTTTGGAATGTAACTGAGAACAGGGTTTTAGAGCCCTAGCTGAATCAGAATTGATGAAATTGCATTATTAGAACAAAATGAAAACTCGGATGGACCAGACAGACGTACCCTTAAATATTTTGAACTATTTTGAAAATTTTCACTAAATATATTCATTTTGCTAATTATAAAGCTGCCGAATATAATAACATGTAACAATTGGTCACGTGGCAGACTGTTACGTGCCCTTTGTGCACGGGCACTCACTGGATACAATTAATTTGTTTATCGATTCATTTAGTTGCTATAAGTGAATTAAGTGAAGAAGTTCACAACCGAGTAATGTAGTCAAAGAAATAATTATTTCAAGTAAAACTGCTGTAATTTATTTCTACTGCAATTGAGGATTGTGAAAATTGAAGAAAATGTAAAATTATTAGTTTTATAAACAATTATCGTGACAGAATTGATAAATTTGCTATTTTCTGCAAATCTGACGGGTTTTTTTTCAGTTTAATTGATTTATATGGCTTCGGAGGTGAGATATCATAAATATTTGTCAAAATATGAAACGCATCATTTTCATCAATAAATTAGGTAAAGCAATGCAAAATTCAGGCATTTCCGAGCAAAAAATTTTTTTTTTTCGCAAATCCGCCTTCATATGTTCATATGTTGTTGATTATGAACAATTGTCATTGTTATACAAAATGTTATGAACTAACGTACATTTTTGTACTTTTGCAGAATTTTTTTTCCATTTTACTTCACGTAAAAATGTCTTAATGATTTACAACTACAAATCACTTTCATGTATTAATATTGGGGGTGTCAAAAATAAAGGAAGTCCGAATCTCAATTTACATTATCGAATTTTTCGGTCCTTTCGGGTTAAAAATGAATAACGAGGAAAGAAAAATAAATCGGATAATATTTAGACGTAGCTCATCGCGAATTCGTCCTTTTCACAGAGAAATCATATTTTCTCGAAAAGGGCTGATCATAACACAAAATTGTCCAGAAAATAAAAGATGCGGCTCACCAAAAAAGTATTTTTTATCTCTAGCTTTTTCTCTAATTATGTATACTCAAGGAGATATGTTAAAGAAAAATGTCATGAAGCCTCAATCATTTATTCCACTTATTGAGAGGTCTTTAATATACATTCAAATCATTTTTTTGTTCTTAAAAAAATAATTCATATAAACCAATTTTTGAAGAATAGTAATTTTACACGTTTATACGAATTGTTTTTGAAGAACCTGAATATAATTAAAATGTGTAAGTGGAATAGATGATTGATACATTATTATACAAATTTTCTTCGCATATGTGCTTGAATATGCATAATTAAATATGAAAATACAAGCAAAAAAAAACTTATTTCAATGAGCTGCATCATATGTATACTATATAATTTTGAGTCATGATTGGCTGTTTTCGAGAAAAATTGATTTTTTTGTAAAAACAGACAAATTCGCGATTAGCGACCTCTAAATATTATCCGATTTATTTTTCCTTTCACGGGGATAATTTTTCACCCAAAAGAACAAAAAATCGAAAATGCAATTTGAGGTTTGGACTACCTTTCTTTTTGAACACCCCTAATTATTATATTGATAATTATCATTGTTATAAACAAATTTTATAAACAAAAGTACTTTTTGTACTTTTGCAGAGACATTTTTCGCAATTTGATGTAAAATAGAAATTGAGGCAAGTAGGATATAAAGTAAATCTTCCAGTAATCGCGAACCCATCCACGAAAGAAAAATGAATAGTTTTTGTAATTATGTATTAATTTTGTACTAATTTTCTTAACTTCTATTAATTTGTAACTAATTTTTGCGATTATTGGGACGGCTACGATTACTGGGACATCCACCTGAACGTATTTACATTTAAATAATTGTACAGAATTCCAGAAAATAGGGAATTTATTCACTTCGTTCTGATAATTGTTCAACATTAAAGTAATTTTTCATTTTTTATGAATATTCATAATATTCTATCGCACGAGAGACAAATTACGGCAGTTTTATTTGAAAAAAAAATTCTCTGACTGAATGACTCAGTTGTAAACTTTTGTATTGAAGTTGCTTGTAACAATGAACTGCGTCAATAAACAAATAATTTGTATTCGATAAGCCCCCGTGCATTAATTTAACACGATTTATAACACAGATAAGTCGTTGTTGAAGTGTTAATATTATTTTGTGCGAAATTTAACTTTTCTTAATATACTTTAATTGAAAAATATAATAAATGAACATGAGAACACAAAATCGTGGAAGTCAGTTGTCTTTAAAACGCTACAATTTGAAAAAATTTCAGGCTGTAGATCTTTTTGAACGAAAAAAGTGTGTTTTGTCCCACTATGCGTCCTTTTCTGAAGTACGAGAAATTTTGATCACTAGGTTGAAAATAACCCAAGAAATTACTTGAAAAACAAAGATTGGATTGTTGCAAAATGTTCCAAAAGAAGTTTTTAATATGAATTCGTTGACTCTTTTTTTGGATGATGAACATAGAAATATTTTCGAAAATTCGGTTAAATTTGAAGTTCCATCAAACGGTGGATTTCCCCCACTCACTTTTACGTGAGCCTTTTATGTGTTGTGAATGAAGCAGTTTTAGAGGAAATGACGAATGTGAAACGAGGAGTATCATCATAAATGCAGTGGGCGTTATAGCGAAAAAAAAGGAAAAAAATGAGAGAAAAACGTTTTGTTAGAGATCATAGTTCATTGCAGTCACGAGTGATCGACTCGAGTTCTTTATGTATGTAACGGGTAATGCGGCACACTCCGCATATTTGCATAACGTATTCAATGAAGATAAATGGATGCTTGGCTGAACAAAAATACATCATGCGCAATAAATAAACATTTACTTCAGCACCCATGACTTTAAAACTGCCTATGAAATAAACTTTCAGATCAATCATTTTCCAAAGAGTATAATACAATTTCACATATATTTTTAGAATTGTATTAAGGGCATGTGACACAGTCAAATTCCTATATTACCGACCTCTTTTTTTCGGTGTACCAAATTTTTTTTTGAACCATAGAACTTCTTTTCAAAATAAGGTATCGGACTGAAAGTTTGGAAAATGCATCAGAAGGTAATAACCTACGTTTATATGCTTCATTTGAGTCGGAATTTTGCAAAAAATTATTTCCGAAGAAGTTAAAACTGGGAGCTAATCGAGAAATTTTTTGAACCATAGAACTTTTTTTGTAAGCAAAATATCGGCCTTAAGCTTTGAGAACTGCAAGAGACGACAATAAAGTACGTTTATGTACGTCATTCAAGTATAATTGATGTTAAAAAAAAATTTCCTGCTAAATGTTGAACGGCGTAGCGTCGGAGCTTCGGAAATAATTTTTCGCAAAATTCCGACTTCAATAAAGTACATAAACGTTGGTTATTGTCTTCTGAGGCAATTTTCAAACTTTCAGTCTGATACTTTATTCTGAAAAAAAGTTCTATGGTTCAAAAAAAAATTTGGTACACAGAAAAAAAGAAATCGGTAATATAGGAATTTAACTGTGTCACATGCCCTTAAAGGCATTCAGAAGACCGAACTAGTAATTGTCACTAATCATACGGATTGAAATTCATTGTGAGTTTCGCGATGAAATTTAAAACTCCTGTAATGAATCTTGTTTCGCATATATAGATGTGTACAAAACTTTGTTTTGTCTATATGTTCTTAAATGATTTATGATTCCTCCTAGATCTAATATACATAGTTCATTATTTACTCAAGGTTTTCAAAAATATATACTTTCAATAATATTTGACTTCTTCTTTAAATGAGCAACTTAGTGCTGGACATCATCGATTTATATCAATACATTTTGTTGTTAAACATAGAATTGTTGCATTTTATTCAAAATTTGTATGTGTGTTCTTTTACTCAATTTCACACAGTTGCAGTAACAATAAAATGTTTTCAATTTCAACGTTTCTAACATTGCATTAAAATAAAAGACTCAAGCGTATAAACTTACACTAACCCCTTGTATGACATTATATGCGTAATTTGTGCCTATGCGTATCACGAAGTTGAAATTGTACATACTTCTTGTTTAAGGTATATATTATTTATGCATTAAAGCGTCTAAAAATGAATATGTGTCATTTTGTCTGCCATCCAAGTGCTTAAGCTAAAGTATCTAGAGTTACTTATGCATTGAGAATGGTACGATGATTCGTACCCTTATATGATGCAACTTTGCTTGTTTTTTATTTATTTTATTGTTTTGCAATTTTTGTATTTTTTGTTCTCTTTCCTTCAATGTATTTTTAATTCATGTAAGTTTTGAAAAAGTAAGAATTATCTTATAATGATTATTTCAGCAAATTTAAATTTAAATTTGAGTTTCAGCTTTCAAAACGAGAATGTCAAAAATTTTGTAAACTCATATAAAATAATAGGTATATTCTGTGGTTGATTCTACAAAAAATCCCTTGTCTTCCGAGTCCCACACTTCCTCTTTTGGTACGACTGTTGCGACTTAAGTCTGCCCTTTGGGAAAGTTGGTATTGTTTTTACCTGTTCAGAATAAATACACGTGAATAGGATATTACGGTATTGTTATTCATCGGCAACCTTCAGTTTATGTATATGTTTTTGGGATCGCTTTCCGTCTAGTTAGATTGCATAGATTGTGTAATCCGATCCTTAAATTTTTTTCTCGCATCTTGTCGAAATGGTCATGTTTGACATTTACTGTGTAGATTTCATGACGGTCAACTAAATTTTCTGCGCAACTAGTTACGTTATAATGTAATTTCAGGTCAGAAATTTAGTTAAGGGAAGTCATTCGCTAGTGATGGATGTGTGTGTGTGGTCAGCCGCAGAAGTTTATACTCCAGGTTCAATGTCCAGAGGCCTTCAACATTCATGTGATTGTATAGGCCTTTGGGGAACTTCTATTTCTTTTAAAATGTTGATAGATTGTTGACATGGAGTTGAGAAAAATTGAGAGTAATTTATGGTCTGATGGACTTCCTGGTTGAGTCGCAAAAGTTACTCTACTTTGTTCTCTCAATTTGACCGATACTGCTATCCTTTCATCATCAATTATATTTTCCAGGGCAGTTGTCGATTCTATATCAACAAACAGGATAGGGTTCATGGGATTAGAATGGGTGACCATATAATTATTAACAAAATGTAATTTTAACCTTTTGTTGACAGGAATATTCTAGTCCTAGAATAACATCTCCATTCATAGGAAAATCTGACGATACAACGTGAGAAGTTACAATAGAATCTCTCAAGTCCAGTTTTAGTGTGCCTAATATGAAAATTTTAGTTTGTGATATTTCCACGATCTCAACAGATTCATTCCCTGATACAAGTAGATCTTCGTTTAAAGAATCCAGTTTCATTATATTTACATCAACTCCAGTGTCTACTTAAAATAAAGCTTTTGATTTATTGAGATTAGGGGATGAAAATTCTACTCCTGGGGATTCTAGATTGAATTTCGTGCAAAAATGTTGTCACGTTTCATTAGAATTCGTACGCTTGTATGACGCTTCTATTTCTCCCTGCTCGCCGCTGCGTTTGTTTGGCTAGTAGATTATTAGTTGAAATGTTCTGTATTTATTGAAATAAGAAACAGAAAACGTGGTGGAGGGATCGTACCATCATGCAAATTATATGGATAAGGATATCCCGTGGCTTGTAGAGGAACATTCAGGAAATAAGGATAAGTGTTAAATATGTACATTTACTCGTATGGAGGAATATAATTATGCGGAAAATTAGAAAATTCAGGTAAATAAGGATGTTTTATTACACCTCGCGTGTTTCGTTTTTGGTCAGAAGTTTTATACGAGCCTGGAGTCGTTGCGAAACTAACATGAGGACTGAGACTTCGGTCCCGTGATCCTGAGTAACTGGGTTGAGGATATCTTCATTCACGATAATAATTTGTAGGATATTTAGGATTTAATTGCTGTCTTGTTTCGTACTCAAGCGCAACTTTTAAAGCTGCGTCTGAACTTTGAGGGTTGCGCGCTTCTACCAAGCCCGATATACTGTCAGGTACGCCACGTTTGAAGGCTTTGAGAGCACAATCATTGAGAGAGGGCAACAATTGCTTCACGCTTGCATATTCGCCCTCAAGAGCCGCTTGTGCTCCTGACTTTAGTAGAGTTACTCCGTCAAAGGATTCGCTGATATTTTCTTCCCGATTCATTCTAATAGTTAAGATTTCATGCAAGCAACATGAATATATTTTTTGGGGAGCAAAGCTCTGTTCAAGATGTTTTATTAGATCAGCAATAGTGTTAAAAGTTTTCCGTAAGTACTTTCTCTCGACAAACCCTATAACCTATCTAAAATGGCTTTAAGATACTGTAACTCACAATCAGCTGGTACAGATGATGCCCCATTTGTAATATCTTGAATGAAATCCCTACCTGACATGTTTTTACTATCGTACGTTGTAGCCAACTGCCCGGGACCTGCTACAATTAAGGGAAATTCGGGAATGAGATAACTGAG
Source organism: Melikaiella ostensackeni (assembly GCA_032362435.1). Lineage (NCBI taxonomy): Eukaryota > Metazoa > Arthropoda > Insecta > Hymenoptera > Cynipidae > Melikaiella > Melikaiella ostensackeni. The sequence goes on from JAUMHM010085306.1 coordinate 8,025, forward strand.
AATGGGTGCAGTCAATCAAACTCAATTGTCCTGAACAAATGGAGTTTTATTAATACTTACAGAATCAAGCAAATTCCAGATACGACGATAAATCGTTAAAGACGTCGGCGTCGTTGCGAGAAGATATCCGGGTAGCGAGGATCTCGTTTTTCGATGGTGACACGGGTGATTGGCACTAGCACTTGCTTGTTTGCGTAGCAGCAGAGAACTGGCGATCGGTATGCGATGTTCTGCTGACCTAATTTCGGAATACATTGACCCCGATCGCCAATATTCGCGCCTCTTCCCTTTCGAACCAGGTTGGTGCCGGAAGGAGTAAGGGCTTTATTGTATCCTTACGTTACAACGTGAAAAGGTTTAACGCCTCTTGTTGTGCAGCATAAGATTCTGTCATTGAGGTCATCATGGCATCAGAAAGAGTGCGATTGATATCAACCGTGAGGAATGCGTTTGCAATAGGCATATACACGATAAGTTTCTTTAGCAATACGGGTACATTGTGTAAGATTCGGGAATGGTTCAATATAATTGCTTCAAAAATGATCTTCCAACAATTCTGATTATTTTGAAAGAAAATCCCAACGTAATTACGTTAAATTCAACATTTTCATCTAAAATGGGAATTTTTGTAGCAACAATAGTTGATATTTTGGATGACTTGTAAATGCAAACACTTACATAACTTATTGCAACAAAAGACGATAGATTATGGACTTGAATTGAATTAGTGCTTAAGGATAAATCGAACGCGAAGTCACCAACTTCCGCCTTTAGGCAATCTCAGTGAACTGAAATTAATGTCTCCGACTTTTGCTTAGCTATTTAACTAGAAAGATACTCAGAAATTGAGCTTTAACACGAATTTTTTATCAAATTTGAAAATTATGTAAATGTGATGAAAAAGTCTGCTGAAAAAACACAGACAAGGGATGTATACTATGCTGCAAAGCACAGTCAAATGAAAAAAGGGAACTTTGCTAACAAGAATAGTTTTCAATGTTATCAAACTCAGCTATAAGATAATAATAGTATAAGAAGTGACAAGTTAAAATTTTTGACTGAAAGTTGAAGAAAAGTTAATGATTTTGTACCCCTAATAATCCAAAGAATTAAGAAAAAATGAAAGTTTTGATTTAAAAAATTCCATTTTGTGAAACACTAGCTTTCAAAGGATTCAGAGGATAAAAAGGATGAAACATGTGTAACAAGTTTTCAGGTTTAAATCCAATTAAAGACTAAGATTGAAAGCGGAAAATCACAAAAGGTAACTTTTGGATTAGAAATGTAGTTTAATTTCTAGAAGAGGGGTTGAAATTATGAATATGATGAATTTTTACCCCGTAGAATTTTTATGACGTGTTATGTCGGATTACAATTTGGATTGTAGTTTTTTCATAACCTTCATTTGCACAATCTTGCTACAAAGAGTACATGCAAGAACATGCAAGGTTCAGTCAGGGAATTTTGTAGATTTATTAACGATGGCAGGGTTTGCGAGAACGTTCGACGACCGAAGGTTTCAGGTTTCTTTTTTAACTATTTTTCAATTATGCAAAAGTATCACGAAGTATTCAGAGCGGTTCCTACTTTGAAGAGTAAGTTTCACTTTCTATTCTTCGTTAACTTTTTTGCAATGATGTATAAGCATCACGACTTATTCAGAGCGGTTTGTACTTCGAAGATTAAGTTGACAGCATGACTGCTCGAAACGAAAAGATGTACAGGGCGAAGCGGTCTCAATATCAGCATTGAACGCCCATGCCTTACACAGATCGGCACGTTCAGTTACATTAATACCAAACTATGAGCAAGTCATGACATGCTCCACACGAATTGATATATCGAGTTGAAAATCGGAGAAATTACATAGAACGCACTAAGGAACGATTGTATGGTCTTAAATTTCTCGAAATTGGAACAAAATTTTTCAAAATTGAATTTTTTTGTCTTTCCAGAAATTTAGAACCATACAAACGTTCCATAGTGCCTTTTAAATAATTTACAAAAATGTCAACTCAATATTTTAATTCGTATGGACGTAAGTTGTTGCGAAAAAAAATGTCGGTAAGGTAGGAATCGGATAAGTTAACATAGCATTAATCCTAGATAATAGATGCAGACACGTTTAGTACGTGTTTGTAACCATCTGATTACATTAATCTTCCTTATTTATTTAAAAATTTGATTTCCTTAATTTAGAGTTTCTCTTTTAGTCAATATGTAATCCAATTATACCCTAACAGGTGGATGTCACACTTAGTCTTATGTTAATTACATTACCAAAGTGTGACTGAATTACCGTTGTTTCAGTAAGTCTGTCTTCTCACGGTAATGGATCTCTAATTAGCTCGCGTTTACTACTTTATCGACCGTAGCAGATTTATCGTCGGTCGGATATGATAGTGCCTACGGCTTACTATATAGGTAATTATCTACTGTGACAAATGTAATCCACTTATCACTTGGCGTTGCAACAAAATTTGGAAAAAATTGAGGATGTAACATATAATGTCCAAATTGAACCGAATAGGCGTATGAACTCGATTCGATATTCGAAAAGTTCAGTTTGAAAATCTGTACTGAGACCAATTCTTAATGAACTGGGAAATATAAATGTATTGCACTTGCTTAATGTCCACATTGAACCAAATTGACGTAGAAACTTAGGTCAAGATTCAAAGAGTTCAGTTTAAATATCCGTGGTGAGACCAATTCAAAATTAACTCGGAATCCCGAATAGATTAGAGTTACATTATGTCCAAATTGATCCGGATTGACATAGAAGCTTAAATCGTTTGTGAATTCGTACTGAGAACAATTCAAAATAAACTCGGAAATCTAAATAGATTACATGCAAACGTAGCGTGTCGGTAAGTCGGCTCTGTCACATGCTGCAAAGACCAGCTTCCGTTTCGGTAGCTATTAGGAGGTTTGAGTTGAATTTTGTTTACAAAAATTGACAACTAAAAGAAAGACTTGAAATACATATGTAATGAAGTCTTGAAATATTCAATGATTATGTTTTCCAGGAATTCTTATGGAATTTTTGAGACTGGATATTTGTAAAGTTTAAATATATTGAATATATGTATATGGGATTTTGAGGTTAGATTAATAATATCTATCACTTTCAAGTGGTTTCATTTTTCATTATGTATGTTTTATTTTCCAATTGATTTTAAGTATTGTAAAATTAAAATTATAATAAATGATAATTATTTTTCAACTTATTAAATCAATTAACATTTTTACTGAATACTCACCTCTGATAATAACTTTTCTTTTCATGCTATTCTAGGCTGTGATCACAATTTTGGGGATTTTAAGAGAAAAAGCCGGAAAGTTATTAACTTGACCTCATATGCTTTCTTAATATATGAAAACTTTACAAAACCTTTAATGTCTCAAAGTACTTATCTCAACGTTACAAAATTCAGTTTTTATTATTTTATTTTAATTGAAAAATAATTGTAATTGGAAATTAATTGTAAATAACCGTCAAATAAATTTAATAATATATATTTTGTTAAAAAAATATCTCACGATTATAAAAGAACAAAGCAATTTTGAAGGTAAGTCTTTTTAATATATTTTTATATCTAATAAACATATGTGACGCGATCTGAAGAAAGACCCCTAAGCGCCAAAAAATCGATTTTCTGATTATTTAAGTTTTACATAGATT
>JAUMHM010085307.1:0-11709 GCA_032362435.1 Melikaiella ostensackeni
TATCCCGTGTGGAAAAAGCCCCGTTTAGCTCTCTTTGAAAAGTTGGCCCCCGTCAGGGGTCCATGTGGACAATACATAGGGAAAACACCACGAAGGCCCCCGCAGTGGCCCCCGCAGATATTCGACGAGTTGGTCAAAAGGAAAAACGGAAGTCTGATAAGTTGCTGGTCATAAGTTCAAGTCCCGGTCGAGGGGCTAGTATTTTTCTTTTTCTTTATTTTTACATTCTTGTACTTATTAAAAATGCATATAAATTTATAAAAATATGCTTTAAAATAGCGAGGAAACAATTATGAAAGGTATTTTTGCAAATAAAAAATTTACCGTCGTGGCAACTGCGAGGGGCCTACGAGGGTAACCATAAGAGCAACCACGAGGGAAGCCTATGTTGTTTCTTATGGATAAACATGTCGTTTCCATGAGGGGCCACGCCTGGATTACCGTCATGGGCCCTTCATGGCCTAAGGGCAATCCATGAGGGCCCCCTGCGGGGGCCCACTTTTTTCCACACGGGATTGCTTTAACAGATCACTTGGATCGTTTTCAATTTCGAAAGTGCGAGAATTTCAGAAGGGGATTTGAGTTTTCTACGATCACGAAAGGGTGGTTTTTATATGCAAATTGAGACAGAGGGTCGAAGAGAAACAGAATCCGGAAGACCACTTGTTTTCTCCAGAAACTGAGTTATTGCAACCACCCGACAGCAAATTACATTTATTTTCATAAGAGAGAAAGTTACTGGAAAGGCAATAAATAAAATAAAATACCACAAGAACATGTCGTTAAAAAATCTAATATTTCACCCAGAATCTGTGGATTTATTTTATATTGATTTAAACCGAGATTTGAACTGCCCTACAGTGGGGCAAAAAAAATGTCCGTGGAAAAATTGATTTTTAGAAGACAATTGTTATCCGATTGAACCTTTTTTTTTAAAATGAGAACTAATGATTTTCCACATCAAACTGCCATGGCCGAATTTTGAAAAACAAAATAATTATTTTTTATTTAATAACAAAAATGAAAAAAATTGACTTTTCAAGTGTATCGTTTGTTAACAAATACTTGGATTCATTCAGAAATATCAAGAAAACATGAAGCAGCTATCCAAAAAAGATGTTCAATAGCAACGCAAATGTTGAAAAATTCATCCAACTTGTTATAAGCAAATAAGTGAATAAAAATGGTTTTGTGGGGATCGGCAGTGATTTGTTACTTGATTCGCATTAAATTTGAACAATTTATGGATAATTGACAAATTGACTAATTCCATACCTTTTTCAGAAAATATCTATAAATGAGGCGAAGCAGGTAGCACAAATATGAAATTATGTTTCCTTTGGCATTTTACAAATTAAATCATAAATTTTAAATAATGTATTATTTAATAAAAAAAAAATAAGATAATCGGCCAAGAAATGCAGGCTCTGAAACTTTTTGAACCTCACTTTCCTATTTCGGTCTACGTCGAGGCAAAAACTCATTAAAAATGATGTCCAGCAGTACTACTTCAATAAAACGAATATTCAAATTGTTATAAACAAATTAGTGGACAAAAGTTATATCTTCTTTATTTGCCACATTTAAGTGCACTCAATCAATATTTTCAGGAGAAAATGGAAATAAAATAATGTTAACTTGAAATAAGAAGACGTTAAATATCAATTCCTAATTGTTTATAATAATTTAATAAACAAAGACGAAATTAAGGCATTTTTAATTAGATAGATTTAGCTTTTTCAGCAAAATTAGCTATAAATATTTCAACAATGACCTTTTGCTGTAATAGTTTGCACTGCAACAACAGTCGTGTATTATTTAAACAAGTTTAATAAACAAATGCATTATTTGGCAATTTTTGAGTAGATACGTCTCGTTTTATCAGCAGAATCAATATGGTAAATAGTAGGTTGCGAATGTGTCTTGCTGTTATACTTTACATTTTGGGAACAATTGTTTATGGTTTAAACAAACTTAGTTAACAAATTAATTATTTGAGCATTTTTCAATATAGAAATTTCATTTTTCAGCAGAATCAACCACAAACATCTCAGAGATAGTTTATTTTTATGATGATTCGCAGTTAAACAATAATTGTACATTATTTTAAGAAATGTAATAAGCAAATGCATTCATTGGTATTTTTTCAGTTGGTAAGCTTCATTTTTTTCAGCAGAGTCAACTGCTAGTATGTTGATATCTTTTGCAGTTATACTTTGTCATTGCAAAAGACCATTGGTGACATATTTAGAGTTGATTCTGCTAAAAAAACGAAGCTCATTTATTGAAAAATAGTCAAGCAATGCAGAATCATTGTTTAACTGCGAATAATCATAGCAATAGACTATCTCTGAGATTTTTGTAGCTGATTCTGCTAAAAAACCAAATTTCTATATTAAAAAATGCTCAAATAATTTGTTAACTAAATTTGTTTAAACAATAAATAATTGATGTCCAAGTGTAAAGAAAAACAGCAAGACACATTGGCAACATACTAGTTATTGATTCTGCTGAAAAAACGAAGCTTATCTATTGAAAAAATGACAAACAATTCCTTCGTTTATTAAATTTGTTTAAAAAATATACAATATTGTCCAAATGCTAATTATCATAGCAAAAAGCCATTGGTGAAATATTTATAGTTGATTCTGCTAAAAAAACGAAACTTATTTATTGAAAAACAGCTAAGCAACGCATTTTTTTACTAAATTTGTTTAAACAATACGTAATAATTATTTAACAGCAAATTCTCAAAGCAAAGGACCATTTCTGAGATGTTTGTAGTTGATTTTGCTGAAAAAATTTCTACATTGAAAAATGCTCAAATAATTAATTTGTTAACTAACTTTGTTTAAACAATGAAAAATTGTTGACAAAATGTAAAGTATAACAGCAAGACACATTGGAAACCTACTAATTACTGATCCTGCTGAAAAAACGAAACGTATCTACTCAAAAATAGCCGAATAATGCATTTGTGGATTGAATTGTTTAAATAATACACGATTGTTGTCGCAGTGCAAACTATCATAGCAGAAGGTTATAAGTATAAAATTTATAGCTCATTCTGCTGAAAAAGCTAAATCTGTCTAATTAAAAATGCGTTAATTTCATATTTGTTCATTAAATTGTTATAAACAATTAGAAAATGATGTTTAACCTCTTCTACTTTCAAGTTAATTTTTTTTTGTTCGCTAATTTGTTCATAACAATTCAAATTTTCGTTTTATTAAATTAATACTACTGGACATTATTTTCAATGAGTTTTTGCCTCGAGGTATATCATTTTTGGCAAAATGAAAATTTTTGTGACTAAATGGCAGTCTTGAAAAGGCAAGAAAAAATTGTTTATGTTGTTTATTAAACAAAAAATTTTTGAGGAAATTTTTCAAAAATTTCCCCCGTTGTAACGATGCTGAGTTGACTTTGTTTTTGTCAAATTTAAAATTTAAAACAATTTTCATGATTAACAAATAAGTACACCAATATTATTTCCTAAGTGATAAACGCTTTCATGATTAACAAATAAGTACACCAATATTATTTCCTAAGTGATAAACGCTTAAATTAAATTTTAAACAATAGGTAGATAAAAAAATTGATTAAATATTCATCAGTCATGTGTCAAAGATTTTGTTTCTCGTTTTTTTGATAATTTCTATCATTTTTGAGCGCTGCTGTGGAATATTTCTTATGAATATTTTGTAAACAATAATGTTTACAACGAAACTGTTGCAGATATAAAATCGCTGTAAAAATAACTGCTATCCACTTGAGTACATGGTTGTACTTGATTTTTTTCAGATTTTTTAGACAAGTGTAAGAATGGAAAACAAATGTATTGTGTTTTATAATTGAAAAAAAGTTTTAGTAATCTGACTAACCTTTTTTGTGTAGCATCACTATGCCTTAAACGATTTAGCAAATGTCAATTCACCAAAAAATTTTCTCAAAAACTTTTATTGTTTGAATAAAAAAAAGTATTCCCGCCAGCAATCCTTGAAAAGTCTTGAAAAAATGTATCAGTATTCGTTTTTTTCTTAATAACAAAAATTCTACAATACTTGCAGACCGAAGGTTTTCAGGATATCATTAGGACGTCCTTACGAGAAATAATAAAAAAAATCACTGCCACCAATTTGTTCTGGCAAATGTCCTTTTTTCACCTAATTTGACTATTCTATAAAGCGCCCTCAGCATTCAACGTGAAAATTAATTTTGACCTCACATGGATATTATCGAATTAATGTAATAATCATGAGTTTCCATAATAATTTCGATTAAGGGGAACATTGTAAAATTGCGAATATTAAACGCATCAAACTGTCAGAGATGAAATGTTTTTAATTTAAAAAAATATTATTTCAAAAATGTCTTGAAGATCGAAATGAAATTTACTTTTTTATAAGAATTTTTTGCGTACTAAAAAAGAAACACCCAAAAAGTTTGCGAATCAAAAATAGACTCAGAAAATACCCTCTTTTACGGCTCATTAGAATCAAATGTACGATAAACGTACAAAAAAAAAGAAGAAAGAGGGAGAAAAAGAAAGAGTTAACCATAACAACATCTCACTCCTTCTTCTCTCCGCCTTTTTTATACTACTGGGGACCAACACGTTTCAAAGTCAATTTAGACTTTCTCATTAGAATTAATTTATAGGAAAACTACAGTTATAAATAATGAAACCTATTTTAATTAAATTTAAATATTGCCTGAAAATAAAAATAAAGAATTTAATATCAAATGTTGTTTGGTCCACTTTTCTATTTTCTTGTTAAAATAAATAATCTTTGAGAACTAAATGAATTCTTTCCTATGAAAATTTTATTGTACTAAAATAGAAAACACCAGAAAGTTCTGTGTGGCAAATTTTTTGAAACAAATTCAAGATAGATTTCTCAAATTTATTAGTAGTCTCATTAACATTTTCTTGTTTCTTTTATTGTCAAAGTCAAAACATACTTTCTTGTTAATATCAAATATCTTTTTTTGGAAAAGCCCATAAATCTTGCATTTTAACAATAAATCTTTCTGTAATGCATTAAATCTCAGTTTTTACTAATTGAATAAAACTTTTTAATATTTTTTACTGGTCTTCCAATCACATCCATCACATTCCCTCAAATTTTCTCAATTTCACTGAAAACCATATTACCAAAAACAGAAAAATCAGAACAGATAAAAAAAAATTTAGCTTCCTGCGGAGAAAATATACAAATTGCAATCCAATGTTTTGTAAACAATTCACCAATACACTAATTAAGCAAACATTTCAATGATGTCAGGAGAACAAAAAAGAGAGTTAAAGCATCCTATCATAAATAAGATTTAATTATTAAAATTTAAAGTTTATTAATTTTTTGAACATAGAGACAGTAATCTACATTTTTAATACAGATTTTAATTGATGAGAAATAGATTCTTCACAGTAAGAATTCTTTTCGATTTTAACCGGAAAGAAACTTCGGAAATACGAATTGTAGCCTTTACGAAATCTCGCCGTCAACTGACATTGACTTTCCAATAGTATTTTATAAATATATATCCAAATTTATTTTTACAAAACTTTATTCATAAGTTATGAGTATTAGTTGTTACACTTTTTAATGAAAGTCGTAGGTTAGGTATGACCCACATAATATTTCTAGAACAAGGAATGGTTTAGAAGATGTTGAATTTTCAACAAAATACAGAACGAAAATTATATATATATATATATATATATATATATAAATTTTTTATTTATAATTTTCTTATTTTATATATTTCATATTTTATATATATATGCATATATTTTTTTTCAACAAAATAGAGAAATATCCAACCAAATAGTTGAATCTTTAACTGAACAATATAAATTTTAAACCAAAAATGGACAGATTAAATTTTCATTCAAAAAAATGAATGTTTAACAAAAAAAAATGTTAATAAAATAGTTCATTTTTCAACGAAAGCGATGAATTTTTAACTAAAATGATGAATCTTCAACCAAAAAAAAAAACATTTTTAACAAAGTAATTCAAGTTTCAACCAAAAAAGATTTTCATTTCAACTCAAATACAGTTGAACTCAACCAAAAAATTATTTTATTTCAAATCACAAACAGTTACATTCAACCAAAAAACAATGTTTTCAACAAAAAGTTGATTTTCAACCAGATCATAAATTGTTTATCCAAAAAAGCTCAATGCTCAATGAAAAATGTAATATCTTAAATTTTAACCAAAAAAGACGAATTTTAAACAAAATACATGAATTTTCAACTAAAGAAGATCAATTTCCAACCAAAAATGGGATAGTTAAATTTTTAATTGAAATTAATTAATTTTTAACGGAAAAAGGTGAATCCTCAACGGAAAATCTAATAGCTAATATTTCAATCAAAAAACAGTTTAATTTTAAATTTAAAAAAGTGATGTTCAACCAAAAAAGGATTTTTCATAAAAATAGTTGTATTTTCAGTCAAGAGAGAAATGAAATCAACCAGATTGTTAGAATTGCAAGCCAAAAAGGCGAGTTTTCAACAAAAAAGTTGATTTTCAACCAAATAATATAATTTTTATCCAAGAAGATGAATTCTCAATAAAAAATGTAATAGATGAAATTTCAACCAAAAAATACGAATTTTCAACAAGATTGTTTAATTTTAAGCCAAAGAAATGAATTTCTAATAAAATACATGAATTTTCAACCTGAAAACTAATTTTCAACAAAACAGTTGAATTTGTAACCGAATGAAATGATTTTCTTTCAAAATGGTTCAATTTCGAACAAAATAATTAAACTTTCAAAGTAATAATAACATTTTTAACCAAAGAAGATGAATTTTCAACTAGATTAATAAATAAAATAACTGGAATAGTTAAATTTCCGATAAAAAAAATTCATTATAAACCAAAGAGGAATGAATATCGAACTCTGAAATTACTTTTTTATGTATTTTTAAGTGTTTTTATAAATTTTAGAAAATTTTGAATCCCAGGGTGGGAGAAAATTTTAAATTTTCCTATATTGGGTTATAAATCTCTATGTCTACTTGCCGTTACAATTCAAATAGTGAAAATAAAAAAATAGTTGGAAAAGCAAGAAAATTGATTGTCATAAAAAATACTTGTGAACTACATTTCGAAGGTAACTAAAAATCTAGCGATTTTCATAGTTACTGTTAGTGGAAAAAATTAACTACTATAGTTACCAATTCGTTACTTACTTACAAAAGTAAGTTCGTTACAACTATCATTACAAAAAAAGTAACTAGTTAAAAGGAACTAGTTACTTCCCATCACTGATTTAGGGAAAAATAACCACTTGAAGAAGAACCAAACTAGTCGCTTTTTAAGGACTGAATCGTATAATCCTACTTTCGTAAAAATCACATGCTCGAAGAATGTCAACAGATTTTAGGAAACTATTCAGAAAGTTTTAGCCCCAAACATCAAGATTCGGAAATTAGTCCAAAGAAACAATATTAAGATAGAAAAATATTTTCACCTTTGAATATGAAATTCATAAGGATATCAAACAATTAAAAACAAAAACCTAGTCTAAAAATTTATTAATGCAGGACTCAATGGTTAACAAGGTTAGGTAAGGTTAGGTAAGGTTAACTCAATTGTTAACGAGGGCATCATTCTTTTAACTCAAGATATGCAAATTCTTTTTGGAAAACTAATTTTTATATGAGTAGAGATCTGATACATCACAGAAATATTTATTGATAAAATGCAAGATTCATGGTTTTTTTTTTAAAAAAAAGATCTTTGATATTAAGAAGAAAGTATGTTTTGACTTTAACAGTAAAAGAAACAAAAGAATTTTAATGAGGCTACCAATAAAATTAAGGAATATATCTTAAATTTGGTTTAAAAAGTTTGTCATGCACAGATACACAGAACTTTCTAGTGTTTTATATTTTAGTACAATACAATTTTCATAAGAAAGTAGATTTCATTTCGATCTTAAAGATTTTTGATACTAATAAGAAAATAGAAAAATTGACCAAACAACATTTGATATTAAATTCTTTATTTTTATTTTCATGTAATATTTGAATTTAATTAAAATATGTTTCATTATTTATAACTGTAGTTTGCCCACAAAGTACCCCTGATGAGGAAGTCTAAAATGGCTTCGAAACATGTTGGTCCCCAGTAGTATAAAAAGACGGAGAAAAGAAAAAGTGAGAGGTTGGTATGGTTGACTCTTTCTTTTTCTCCCCCTTTTTTCTTTTTTGTTGTACATTAATTGTACATTTGTCTCTAATGAGCCGTAAAAGCGGGTAGTTTCGAAGTCTATTTTTGATTTGTGAGCTTTTTGGGTGTTTCTTTTTGAGTACACAAAAAATTTTTATAAGAAAGTAGGTTTCATTTCGATCTTTAGGAAATTTTAAAAGAGAGACATTAAGCAAAGATTTGTTCCATTCTGCAGGGTTGCTTATGAATATCATTAAGATTACTTTTAATTTAGGTATTAATGATTATCTCAATTTATGAAAAGATATCTATTTTATTTTGATAAAGTATACAAATTTGAAGAACTTAGCAATTTTTTGAAATGTGTTATTGTTTTAGATTGTTACCTTTTTATTTTTTGAAAAATGATACAATCTGAATAGATTGGTTCCAAATCATTCCATTAAAAATGTCCTTCTAATTCGTGTGCTTCATGAAATAGACTCGAATGAATATTAAATTTAAAAAAATTTTTAGGACAAATTCACAAATATAATAAAACAAAGTGAGTTTGCGAGATAGTATCAAGTTTCCTTTCATCTGTGTACTTTTACTGCTTCGCGGTTAGTCGACAAGGGGAAGCTCTATGGGACAAAAAGATCAAAAGAAAGTTGAGTAATGTATATTGTCTTTGGAAAATTATTCTACAAAATTCATGAACATTAAAAAAATGACTTATTAAAGCCGCAGTGATAGAAGAGGGTTTCATTTTGATTCAGATAAAAAAGTTTTGTTGCTAAGAATATTTGAGTAAATTTAGACTTAAAATAAATTATGATTAATAGCGGATTAACTTAATTTATTACTTAATTTGTATACTAATAAAATAATTTTCATTGATTTGAAGAAACAGAGGAAAGTCCTGCAACATTTGTTAAGCTGAATAGTTGAACTGAATTTGAAATTCAGGATATACTTAGTTTGGCCAACTTGTGAAACGTGAATTCAATTTTTAATGATGTCAGCGAGGGGAATAAAAGCTCACTTGAGGTATCATATATATAACCAGAATGTGGAGAGAAATTGCCTGGGGAAATTATATAACAGTAAACTAAAATCATAGAAAGCTAAGAAAACACATTTCATGTACTTATTCATTATCGAGTAGACTCGAGGCTATTTTCCAACCAGAATTTAATTTTGACAAAAATGTTCGTAGAAAATTTCAGTATTTGGTCAAAATGAGAACATTTTGATCAAAAGTGTAATCAATTTTTCATTACGGTAGGCAGAATTTGATTTCATTATAATTCTTTATTACTTTTTTGATAAATTTCTAAGGGAGCGTCCATTAATTACGTATGGCTTTTTTTTGGGAACAGGGGATCTGGAAAATCTTACGAATCCTTACTTGGGGATGGGAGTTCAAAGCAATTTATACGTGAGTTTCTTCTTTCTAATTATTTTTTTAAAATATGCTAATTTACTGTTAATATTACTTTTTATACTATTATGCACGTTATATCATTATTTGTTTTATTTCTTTTTTATTGAGCAATATTTCATATTAGTCTTTGAATTCCATGGTTATTATACATAATCTCTTGAAATCCTTTCAAAACGATTAAGATTCCCGGGAATCCCCTGAAATCCTTTAAAAACTTTGGAAATTCCTTTAAATTCTTTGACATTCCGTGAAATCGATTCGAATCTTCAACATTCTATAAAAAACCTGCCTAATCCTCTATAATCCTTGGAAATATTTCCGAATCTAATTTATGCCTAAACATATCTTTGAAATCCAATTAAAATCCCCTGACATCCTCCAAAATTCGTGAGAAAACTCCGGCATCTCTTGAAATCCTTTAAAAACTTTTAAAATCCCGTCACTACTTTTGAAATATTTAGAAATCTCTTCAAATTCTTTGAAATCCGTAAAAATTCTTTGCAGTCCACAGAAATCGTTCTCAATTCCTTAAAATCCCTAAAAATATTTTAAAACGCACTAAAATCTATTAGAAGCCATAAAATTCCTCAAAATCCTTTAAAATATTCAGAAATCCTTTGAAATTCCGATAAATCTTTTAAAATCTTAAGAAATTCATTTATATCCCTTCGAATCTTTGATATCCAATTTAAATCACCTGAAATCCTCAAATATTCGCGAATAAACTCCGGCGTCTCTCGAAATCCTTTGAAAACGTTTGGAATCCCGTCACTTCTTTTGAAATATTTCGAAATCTTTTCAAATTTCTTGAAATCCGTCAAAATTCTCTGCAGTCCGCGGAAATCGTTCTCAATTCCTAAAAAACCCTAATAATTTTTTTAAATGCATTAAAATCTTTTAAAAGCAATTAAAGTTCCTCGAAATCCCTTAAAATCCTTTATAATATTCGGAAATTTTTGAAATTCTGTTAAATCTTTTAAAATCTTAGGAAATCCTCCAAAATCTATGGATATAATTTAGAATCTTTTAAAATCTTTCAAAATCTTTTGAAATCCAGTGAAATCAAGGAAACAGCTTTAGATCTCTTAAAATCCTTCAAAATCTTTGCAAATCTTATAAAATTCCTTCAAATCTTTCAAGTCCAATTAGAATTCCCCCTGACTCCTTGAAAATCCTTTGTAATCCACGGAAATCGTGATTAATTCCTTAAAATCTCTAAAAATATTTTTAAATCCATTAAAATCTTCTGACAGCTATTAAAATTCTTCGAAATCTCTTAAAATCCTTTATAATATTCTAATATCCTTTAAAATTCCATTAAATCTTTTTAAATTTCCTTAAATCCTTTGAAATCTTTGCAAATCTTTTGTATTTCCATGAAATTCTTTGAAATCTTACAAAATTCCTTTAAATCCTTCAACTCCTTGAAATCCAAATAAAATCCCCTGCTATCCTTCAAAATTCATGGAAATACTTCGGTATCTCTTGAAATCCTTTGAAATCCCGTGACTTCTTTTGAAATATTGCGAAGTCTCTTAAAGTCCCTTGAAATACTTAAAAATACTTTGTGATCCGTTGAAGTCGTTCTTAATTCCCTTAAATCCCTCAAAATCCCTCAAAATCTGTCGAAATCCTTTGGTATCTCTTGAATTCTGATTAGGGTCGTAAATTTCAAAAATCATCCTTACGATATTAATGGGCGTTCTCTAAATAGTTATAAAATAAAAAATTATGAAATATTAGTTAAAGTTATAAAATGAAAGTTGTTAAATCAGTGATTTGTTCAGATAATCCTCATTGGAGTTAAATGTATTTTTCTGGCTTCCTTGTCGGAATAGTTTTGATAGATGAGAGGTGCAATGAATGAATGAATAAAGAAAAGGCGAATAGCCTCGATTAAAAATGGCAAAAGGTAGGAAACTTATGAAAAATAATGCCTTGAAAATATTATCAAATGTTAGAGGTTTGATTTTTAATAATCTCACTTGAATTAAAATGGAATTGAAATTCATTAAGATGAGTTCAACCAATTTGAGGGTTTTCCCTCATTTTCGTAGGAAAGTAAATTTTTCACTTCTGAAGAATGAA
>JAUMHM010085308.1:0-11709 GCA_032362435.1 Melikaiella ostensackeni
ATCTTGCCGACGTTTCGTGAACATTGCAGTTCACTTCTTCAGGGACACACGATTGAAGCCCGAAACACCTCCTTTCATCATAATGAATCATCGTGAAAGCATTAAATCTATGATATGATATTATTGACATATTACCTAATCGATTTTTAAATATTTTGTTGTTAATCTTTGGCACAAAACAAAACTTTTTAGCCTCGTGAAATTTTCTCTTCCGACGAGGCATTATTCATTCGCAGCCGTATCAACAATATATTTTTATAAATCTATGCTTCCCTACAAACCACAATTTTGAAGTAATTCTTGATAAACTTTTCTGAAAATATTCCTTTTACCGTACACAGTATAATTATCTTGGGTAACATTTTCAATGCCCGCTCCTTATTGTTTATGAAAATTATTATCAACAAAAACAAAAATGTCTGTAAATGAATAATGGATTGTCGTACGAGAAAATACCAAGAGAGTAAAAAGTTTTGTTTTGTGCCAAAGATTAACAAAAAAAAATAAAAAATAATCAATTATGTGAATTAAAGGTTTTTGTTAACAACAATTGTTATAAGTAATAAGGATTAGGTATGAGAAATTCTTACCAAGATAATTATACTGGGTACAGTAAACGAAATATTAAAAAAGGTTATCGCGAATAAGTTCAAAATTGTGGCTTGAGGGTTTTTGTTAATAACAATTGTTATAAACAGTGATGAGGAAATATTGAAAACGCTAACAAAGATAATGATACTGTTGACGGTAAAATTAATGTTATAAAAAAGGTTATCGCAAATAACTTCAAAATGGTGGCTTGTAGACGAGCGTAGATTAATAAAAAATATAATTTTGAAAAAAAATGTAAAAATCATAAACTCAAACAAAGTCATCGTATGCAAATAAAATTGCACAAAAAGTCTCCAAACGATAAAAGTATTTTCCAAAAAATACTAATTTTAATTAAACTAAAACTAAAAGTTGTTAATTTTTGGAAACATACTTTTCTCGTTTAAAGCCTTCTTGTGCAATTTCAGTTCTGTAAGATGATTTTGTTTGAGTTTATGTTTTTTTAGATTTTTTTCAAATTTATGAAATAGAGACATTAGGTCATAGACTTTGTTTCCGTTCCGTTGAGGTTCGGTTCTTCGTCGACTCTACTAAAAATATAATATCAACGTGGCTGTAAATAAATAATGGCTTATTGTACGAGAAAATATCAAGAGAGTAAAAAGTTTTATCTTGTGACAAAAAATAACAAACAAATTTTTAAAAAATCAATTATGTTAAATGATAGTTTTTAGTTATAAGATTTGTTATAAATAATGAATCGGAGAGAGTTTATGAACAATAAACAATGTTAGTTATAGTAGGTATAGGGTTTGCAACAGTTTAAGTGAAAATTCTAGACAATTATTTCCTCTTAAAAATAATTTAACAATAACTCACGGAGATAAGTTTTCATTCGATCGGAAGATTTCTTTTTTTGTTCAATAGGTGTAACCACTAAACAGACAATGTACAACTTTCAAATTTTTCTGACAAATAGATTCGAAGATACACCTGGACAAATATGTCAATTTTGTTGAAAAATCATTTATTTGTTACACTTTATTTTGCAAACAGTTCGTCCTACAAAATAAGTGTTGGGCGCAAACAAATTTAATTTTTTCTCAGAAATGCTAAAAATGATTTTAGACAATTTTTTGTTTATAAATAAGGAAATTGTTTAAAAAATTGTTCAAACAAAAACTGACCAGGATTTCGAAAAAATAACCATGATATTCGTAACCAGGGGACTTTTTTTGACCTTTCAAACACAAGGTATCTCGGGATCCTCTTAGTGCATACGGAAGTGTCAGTAGCGACTCAATATTGAGTGTTCACTGTTCAGTCATTCTCGTATTCTTTGTGACTTTCAAAAAGTTGTGGAATAGGGTGCCAAAAATGTGTTCAAAATTTAACAAAAAACGGGGTCTTTTCTTAT
Source organism: Melikaiella ostensackeni (assembly GCA_032362435.1). Lineage (NCBI taxonomy): Eukaryota > Metazoa > Arthropoda > Insecta > Hymenoptera > Cynipidae > Melikaiella > Melikaiella ostensackeni. The sequence continues at coordinate 1,970 of JAUMHM010085308.1, forward strand.
TTTGAAATTCGCAACTAAAAATATTTAAGGATGGTTGTGCGTGGCTGGATAATTGAATTTTGGAAACTGAAATTAAAATATACTATAATGAAATATGAAATATGTTTTCTGTGAAAATTTGATGAATTTCAGTTCTCTAGCGGGATTAATTTTCAAGAAGTTCAGTTTTGAATATGATGATTTTAAAACATGCCTTATGGAGTATGATTTGCGCCATCTCACATTTTAATTTTTAATTACGTCAAAATCCAACTTCGTTAATTAAAACACCAAAGTACTTATGCATGTCGTTATGCATTGAAATGTCCTCTTCAATTGGGTAAGATTTAAACAGTTATATCTACCCGCACAATCAAGAAAGATATTTTAATGAAAAGACGTTGAAAATAACCTCGAAGATAATCATGACTCTTCATAACAACCCACTACGAAAATGAGTCAAATATGAAACTTTCTGTATTTTTTGATAATAACTCCACCCGAAAAATTAAAAAAGCTTTGCACAATTTAAAATTTTATAATTTTTTATTGTAAATTAGGCTGAGTCTAGTCGTCCCGAAATTGCGCTTTTGGCTAGTCATTCCGAATTTCGGGATGACTAGCATTTTTCACGCATTTGACTAGTTTTCCCGAGAAAATGCGCTTTTATAATCTCATTTCTTCTAAGATATAGTTCCCCTAATCTTTCAAGTTCAGCTGCAAATTTTTTAAGGAAATAGAAAATAATAAAATATACATAAAATAGGAATTACTTTCAATCGAATATCTTCTCTTTTTCTTAATGTTCATTCCGATAAGGGATTTGTAACGAAAAAGACGATTCAGATACTTATATTTCAAACATTATTTCTGTGTCCGGTGACAGGGGAGCCTTCCCGCCCCCACGAGACCTTGCAAAGGGGTAGGGATGGAAGCTACATTATTTTTGTGATCAGTCACAGGGGTGATTTCCCGCTCCCCACGAGACATTACAAAGGGGTAGGGATGTGACCTACATTATTTCTTTGACCAGTCACAGGGGTTCCCTCCTGCCCCCACCTGACGTTGGAAAGGGGTAGTGATGTGACCTACATTATTTCTGTAACCAGTCACAGGGGTGATTTTTAAGCTACTTTCAGAATGTTTTTTAATGATATTTTTATCATTTTTTAAATTTGCAGAAAATTTTATAAAATAGAAGAAAATAAAAAAAACAGAGTACGCGAACGCAGTACGGCAGCTAATCTTCGGCTAACTCAAAAGGAGTAAAATTTATAAAATACATGATTTTCGGTACGACTAGCCAAATGGTGAAAATAGGCTAGTGGTCCCGAGTTTCAGGACGCCGAGACATTTCGTTTAAATTAAAAATTATATATCCTTTTGATTAAAGGTGCTACGCACGACCCTCGACAAAAGTTTCAAATTAATAAAATGGCGCCCTCGATTGCGACCGCTTTTCTGAAATTCAAAAATTTTGATTTTTTTCCGAAAATACTCAATACACGGAAATAAGGTCAAAACGCAAAGTTTTTGGGAAGGATACACCTTCACATGGAGCAATTTTAAACGTGCCCAACCGTGCACGTCGATGTCTGGTGGGACAAATGTGCACACCCATTAAACCACCGGCCCCTTCAAAGTTGGTACACTCTCAATTATTGTACAAGTGCACAGATACTACAGGTGGTACCCTACCAACTGTGCACATCTCAATTATCACGATCAGATTTTCCACTTACAAGTCCACGTGCGCAGATGGTACCCTCCCAACTGTGCACGTTCAAATATGGTACACTTCCAACTGTGCACGTGTACAGATGGTACCCTCCCAACTGTGCACGTCTCAATTAATACGATCAGTTTTTCTACATACAAATCCACGTGCACAGATGGTATCCTCCCAACTGTGCACGTTCAAATATGGTACACTTCCAACTGTGCACGTGTACAGATGATACCCTCCCAACTGTGCACACCTCAATTAATACGATAAGATTTTCAACTTACAAATCCATGTGCACAGATGGTACCCTCCTAACAGTGTCCATCTACGTAAATACAAAACAGAGTTTACACATTACATGTAGGTATTTATTAATTAAAATTAAGAGATTTCAATTGAAAACGTATATGTCTCTCAGAATCCTTAAAAAGAATCAATCCTTGGTGGTTTTTGACCAAATTTTCAAAGTGCTAAATATCGGTATGAAGTTGACCCCCCCCCCCCCTCCCGTCACAACAATCAGCAATTTCAAAATTATTTATAACTATTCGTTCGTTGGTCGCTAGAAAGGGTTTGCTGGTCGGGTCTTGGTTTTAGTTCGTTAAACAATCGTGAGATTAATAATAAATTAATATGAGGGGCCAAGTTCCGCGAACCTGGCATGTTTATATAATCTAACTTTTTTATGTGTGGCTGATCGTTGATCGTTAGTTCGTGTTTGTTGGTCCAGTTTCATCGTTAGAGAGTTGATAAATATTGGAGCGTGCTCTACAATAGAACATTACGCGCCGATTTTCATAAGGGTCATCTAATATGTAAATATAGGTAAAAAATTATCCTTATGACAAGTGGTGTATAATACACTATTGTAGAGCACGCTTCAATTGTTAAAATAATTAAGAAACTTATTTTGCGGGAAGACTCAAAAAATAAAATTTCAAAAATAGTAAAAGCGTAGACTTGACTGTGATCGTTAGTTGGTTATATGAAAACATTAGCTTTTTTTCACAAAACTATTGACAACAACAAATAATAAACAGTTGACCAGAAACATAAAAATTGCTTCTTGAAAGTTACTTTGAGAGCGTTTGATAACGGTTCATTCATATACTCCGGTACTAAATTGAGACAGAATAATAACAATCAAGCAGCAACAAATACATTTTAAATTATTTTTCCCAATTATATTAAAAATATTTTAATAATGGCAGACATAAAACTTGGGGTGCGCAAAAAATTCGAAATTTGGAGTTGGGTCCACCTGCTCGAAACAATTGGAGTATCTGAAAGTTTTGAGTACTCGAAGACATTAGAGTATTCAAAAACTTTGAGGATTTTCTGAAGGCTCGATTCCGACCCAAACTCGACCCGCCTCGACTCAATCGAGCTCAGCTCGACACTACTTGAAAAAGTCAACAACCTCGATTCGACTGGATCGAACTTTGAGTTTCGAGTTTTTTGCACACCCCTACATCAAACTAATTAAAATTTTAAAAGATCTGCAACTCCTTATACTACGGCTTTTCGTCTGTCTGTGGTTTTTCTAAGTTTAAAATTATTTCTTGCCCATTAAAATTAGCAATAGCAATAAATTATTAACAAGCAGATTTCGGCATCAAACATAATTAAATTGAAAGTATCTTCAACTCTCTTTACTTGGGGTGTTTGAGGGTAAATAATTGGTCCAAATTCTGTAATTGTTGCTTGTCAATATAAATACATAATATAGCAATAAATTATTAAGAATCGTATTTCGAATTTTTAAAATTAATCTTAATCAAGTTAAAAAAAATCAACTCTCTCTACTAAAGGTGTTGAAGAATCGCATGTTGGTCCAAACTATGTAATTGTTGCTTGCCTGTTAAAACCAACAATATCAATAAATTATCAATAAACATATATCAATATCAAACTTAATCGCATTTAAGATATCATCAACTCTCTTTACTAGAGGTGTTAAAGGGTCGTTAGTTGATCTTATTTCAATAATTTTTGCTTGCTAATTTAAAGAAACAATGGCCTGGTAGGGTATTAAGAATTTTTCTCCATATAGTATTCGTACTCAAGTAAATAGAGGACTATCGAATACGAGTTATGTCGAATACGAGTTATATCGAATACTCGTATCATCGGCGTAGTTGGCCCCACCAATTTCTTGACCAACGCACTGCATTAGGAGATGTTGTTCTAACAATCTCCAGAAACAACCCTTGCAGAGACATTGATCTCAAATTGCGTTCAGGGATGCTACAAAATTTTTCCTCCTTGTACTTTAGGGGTTCGACAAACGTGAATTATTGAACTTATTGGCACCAATGATTTTCTAATGAATTGAATGCATCAGAAGATGATGTTTTTAAACATCCCATAGAAACCACCATTCAAGGGAGACCGATCTGAAGTTGCTTCGAGGGTTGTTCGGAATTTTTCTTCCATTCTTTTTTTCATAGAGATCGAAACATTTTCAGAATCATCAAAGTGGTGTGCCCCGCTGATTTTTTAATCAACTCAATGCCCGAAGGGGTGATCTAATATCCACAGGAAACAAAGCCTAGGGGTACACTTGTCTGATTTCCTCTCGAGGGGCGTTAGGAATTTTTTTCCATCTATTATTCAGGGAAATCAAAAAATTTTCAGAATCATCATAGTGGGAGTCTGTGACAACTCACACAGGATAAGTCTTCCCAGGACATCTCTTCGCACGGGACATATCTTCCGCAGAAATTACTCCCCAAATGCAATGCCATCCTAAGAAATCTCTTCTCAAGAACGAGAGTTAAAGTCTAACTTGAGGAAACTTTTTCCGACAAACTGGGACATCTCTTTCCAAAGGACAGCTGCAAAAATACGGGGTTAAGGCACAAGATTGCCTTTAGACTCTCGGGCTCCAGTTATATTTGACAAGTCTTCTCAGGAAATCTCTTCGCAACTTTAAAAAATACGAGTAATGCTTTGAGGCACCATTGAACTGGTCTTCCTGGGACAAGGACTTACAGAAAATTATTTCTAAGCTTGGAAAATACGTGTAAAGCTTTTCGAGGCACAACTAACCGAGTCTTCCCGGGACAAAGGTTCACAGGAAATCATTTTTCAACGTGAAAAATACGTGTAAAGTGTCTTAGGCACCATTAAACGGGTCTTCCAGGAAATCACCACCAAACTTAAAAAATGAGGGGTAGAAAGGGGAAAGAATGGAATGTGAGAAATGTGGTTTCAGGAATATTTTTTTTAACCCGGGAAGTGGTTGCCTGAAAGAACTGTCTCCGAAAAAGCGGAACAAGCCGTTCAGGGCCACTTCAAATCATCAGATATTTTTTGAAGTTGGGAAGTGATTTGTCAGGAAGACTTGTCCCAAAAAGACTTTTTCATGGAAAACCCGCCCAGTGGTACCTTGCGGCATCATACATTTTTCTAAAGCGGGAAAGTGATATCCTGGAAAGACTTGTCCCAGGAAGATCTGTCCGATGGAGCCCCAAATCATCACATATTTATTTCAAGCTGGTATGAGATTTCCTGGGAAGACTTGTCCAATACAACTAGAGACCGAGGATCTGAATGATTAAATAGATAAGTGATGTTCAATAGTTCCTTAATCACTGCAAGGGTGGCTTCTGAGGTTTGTGAGTTGTTCAAAGGATCAGTGGGCCAACCAATTTGAAGATTTAGGAAAATTGTCGATATTCCTCGGCACAAGATGGAAAAAAATTCCAAAAATCTCTCGAGGATAATTAAAATCGGTGTCACTGCGGGGAATGTTTCGTGGAAATGTTTGAAAATTATCGCCTAGTGTATGGAATTGGTTGAAAAATCAGTGGGGCCAACTACTTCGATGATATTCGATATTTTTTAATTGCCCTGAGTATGAGTACAATATGGAAAAAAATTCTAAACACCCTACGAGGCAATTTTCAACTAACGATACTTTAACATCCCTAGTGAAGAGAGTTGATGATATCTTGAATTGGATTAGGATTTATATTCATATATGTTTGTGAATAATTTATTGCTATTGTTAGTCTTAACAAGCAAGCAAAAATTACAAAGTTTGGACCAACTAACGACCTTTCAACACCTCTAGTTGTTGTGTCTTGATAATGCAAAATTTAGTTTTTTGTTTCAATATTTTCTTTCTACAATACTATATTTCATCACCAATGAATAGATTTTCTCGGACTTTCCTACTTAACGAAACATCTGCCGAAATTTTAATGTATTCTGAAAGCTTAACCTTCGTGCACGATAATCTTTAAATTTCTTCATTACTTTCAAAAATAAAGTTGTGAACTTGAACTATTTAAACTACTCTAAGTCTTCAAATACTCGGGCCCAGCACGTTCCATCCTAAGCTTTATATTACTCTAGTTAAGAAACTGTCAAAACATTCAATTGTCACCTTGTCTCTCTAATTTTATGATCATCCCCTTTACCCCCGCTGATTCGGGTACACTTCGACCCTTCAGGTCCGCCGACAAATTTGGCAAATCGTGGGTGTCGCCCAAGGCTCCCACCCTGCTTCTCATTAACCAATAGACTAAGATAACTACGCCTACCAAATGCTACTTGTGAGTTCCCTTGCACCTCTGACTAGAATTTTCATCATCATTCTATTTTACACCCTCAACTGCTATTCATCACCACCGGTCTCGAAATCAGTAGTTCGAGTCGGTCTTACGGTTTTTCACATTTTTTCAGTTTCAAACACATCGTTATCCTCTTTAATCTCACTGTTAGCCAATTTTACATGTATTTTTCATTTAGTGTGTTGCGATTTGAAATATATTTATTATACAGCAATAGCAACATTTATTGCCTAAACCCTTCACACTAAAAGCAAACATTTTGGTCCTTCGAGTCGCGGATGTTTTATACTTGGCTAATACATCACGTCGTGTCAGTTAAAACAGTGCATCAGCAGTTTCAGTGAAATTAAAAAACAATTTCAGACCCAAAAGTGATTCGTGAACATTTTTATATCACAACAGTGATCAGTGAACATTTGCAAATCACAACAGTGATTATTGAACAATTTAAATTCACAACAGTGATCAGTGAACATTTTCAAATCACAACAGTGATTACTGAACAATTTGAATTCACAAAAGTGATCAGTGAATATTTTCAAATTGCTACAGTGATCATTAAACATTTTAAATTCACAACAGTGATCAATAAACATTTTCAAATCACAACAGTGATTATTAAACAATTTAAATTCATTACAGTGACTAGTGAATCATTTCAAATCACACAGTGATTACTGAACAAGGCCAAGGATCATCTTGGGCCAGCTTCAGAAATCCAGAGCACATTTGAAATTTCAATTATTTCATCACATATTTGTGTGGTCCAGCGGAAGGCTGCACGGTCCATTAAGCATCGCAGCTTCTTCACCTGAGGTTTGGTAACATCTCAGACGTCTCAACATCAATTTTTTGGTCAACGTATATCATCGTGAACTAGCTTTCATCCGAGATCCAGGCGGATTCGGAAAATATATACCCTTTTCATCAAATTTTAGAGCATCAGAAAATGGACCAGACTTCGCAGCATTTATCTATGTAATCTGAGTCCAGCAAATCCAACATTCACCGAAAGGTCAAGTAAGCCGCTTAATTGAACTATTCCAAAAGTTCTTCTTATCCATATTTTTCTAATTTTTATACTGCCAACATGTTTACAAATGAGAAAATTGCCCAATGCTGAGCAAAACGCGGTCAAATTAAAGCCAAACTAAGTCATTTAGAGAAATTCTTGAACACAATCACGGTTGAAACGGATATTGAAACTCTTGATTTAGAAACCCGTTTAACCGAGAAACACTTTCCTCTACAAAAAGAGTTTGAAAAAAATCAGGGAGAATTAGATAGACTTTGCGTCGACAGTGCAGAAGAAATGAAACTTAATTCAAAAGAAGTAGAGAATTTCGAAAGATAGATTTTACCTAATCTCGGGAAAAGAAAAACGTTAATAAGAAAAGGGAGTTACATCCCTCCGGAAACATCTAGTGAATCTTCAGTTAGTAATGTGGGAGACAATCAGCTAGGTAATGAAATTAAGATACAAAATTCGAACTCAATGCCCAGGATTGCTAGAGGTAAACTTCCTGATTTAAAAATTCCTACTTTCTGACAAATGGGATGCAATGCTTGACTATTTAATCAAAAACAAATTAAACAATTACACAATTGATAAGTGAGAAGAATCTGTCTGTGATACAGAAACACCTACCCTTTCACACATGTTGAACTCTTTAGAGTGCCGCTCCCAGATAGAGGAGACAAGGACAGCCACAAATCAAGGTAATTTCCAAAAAATTTCACATTTCATAAACGGTTCTCAGTCGCGTCAGAATTTGCGTAATCCGTTCACGGGCGTTGCTACATCAACGACTCCAATTTCAAATGACTCACAGTCTAAACCCTTCTTGGAATTTACAAGTTATTTTTGTAAGGGAGAGCATGGCGGTTATTCTTGCAGTACATTTTTAAGTTAGTCTCCCAAGGAAAGACATGAGGCAGCTCGAAAGGCTTCTCTTTGCATTAATTGCTTACGCGGAACTCATCATCCGAAAAATTGCTTATCAGGTGGATGCTGTAAGTGCGGGAAAAAGCACAATTCCCTTTGACATTTTCATCAACAAAGTGTCAGATACGACAATCAAGCAAATGATTCATTTCAGCCGAATCAATCGACCTCCCCAAAACCCGTCCGTAATTATCAACTTATGATACCCTCGGAAGTCATCTTAGCAACTGCTATCATAGACATTATCGATCAGCAAGGTAAATCACATGCATGTCAGATAAAGCTAGATTCAGGTTCTCAACCTCACGTCGTTACAGATAAATTTGCAAAAAAATCGGACTTAGAAACGTAGCTGTCAATATTCCACTCCAGACTGTTGATAATCTAGCCACAAGCATGAAATATACTACGACCGCTACGATTAGATCGCGATATAATAATTTACAACATCAACTTTCATAATTTGTTGTTACAGAAATAGGTAATACTATGCCCAAATCACCTATCGATCGTAGGTCATTTGAGATGCCACAAGATCTCCTTCTAGCCGACCCAGCATTTTACAATCCCACCGAAGTAGATATGATTCTCGATGCTCAATATTTCTATCACTTCTTGCGTCCGGGTCAAATTCAAATAAAAAATCACCCTGCGGTTCTCCAAGAAGAAGAACTCGGATGGGTGGTAGCAGAATGCTTTCACCAATCACTCGCAAAACATGTGAAAGTCTATTGCAATTTTACAAAGTTCTCAGATCTATCTCTTCTATGGGAATTAGATTCAATTCTAGCAGCTTCCATGCGTTCAGTGGAAGAAGAAGCTTGTGAGTCACGTTACATTAAAAATACAAAACGAGATGAATCAGGTCGTTATATCACGGATTTTTTTTCCTCACCAGGCAGTAATTAAAACTAGCAGCCTCACAACGAATACACGTGTCGTTTTTGACGGCTCTCTCAAATCTTTCTCAGGCGTTTCTTTAAATGACGCTCTGATGGTTGGTCCCATGATTCAGGACGATCTGTCTTCAACTTTTACTAGGTTTCGCACATTTTTTTTCGATTTAACAGGAGATGTAGAGCAAATGTTTCGACAAATTCGATTAGCTAAGGAACACAGATTATTCCATAAAATTCTGTGGCGCGAAACTCCTGATGATCCAATTAAGGTATACACATTAAATAACTCTAATTTTCGGCACCGCATCTGCTCCTTTTCTCGCAAATCGTACGCTTTATCAATTAGCAGAAGATGAAAGCGAAAATTATCCAGCTGCACCAGCTATTCAAAAGCGCGATTTTGATGTCAACGATCTTTTCACAGGAGCAAACACCTATCAAGAAGCTCTCTCTCTTCGCAATGACTTGATTGAACTTTTACATAAGGGAGGTTTCAGTCTTCGCAAATGGGGCTCAAATGACCCTAGACTTACCAGTGATTTCAAAAATGATTTACCAGATTCACACATGTCTTTAGATCCTACAGAAACTATTAAAATTTTAGGACTTTT
>JAUMHM010085309.1:0-11707 GCA_032362435.1 Melikaiella ostensackeni
TATCCAACTCAAAAAGTGCTTTCGACATATTGGGCTATAACCATCTTAAGTCTGAGATATAATTTTTTTTTTTTTTTTAGATTTAATGCTTTCACGATGAGTCATTATGATGAAAGGAGGTGTTTCGGGTTTCAATCGTGTGCAAAACTACTACAGATAATAATAATGAATTAGGTATCATACTACAGGCCCGCCAAATACTCTTTTTATTCCTCTGAACTATCAATTTTTTTCTTATCAAAAAAAAAAGTTGTTTATCAAATTAATACATTAAACTAATTTCTTTTATTAAAAAACACTTCTATTTATAAATTATCTGCTATTCGTTCTTGGCTTAATTTTTTGATTTCTCAACTTTGTTTACCCTTAACATGAATAAATAAAATATTAACAGTCATGTACTTGGCGGATTTTTTTTCACTCGTAGTGTTTTTGGATGGATTACAGTAAACCCCGGTTTGTCAAACCGTTACATATCATTCTGATTATCAACTTCGGATCAAAATGATCCACTTCTGTGGATTCAAAAATAATTTTTACATAACTTAATTCATATCTGTCGAGTGTCAGTTGTTATACTTTTTATTGGAAGTCGTCGATTAGTTATCACCGACGATTTAGTTCGATTTTTAATCAAGTAGTTAAATTTTGAATAAAAAAAATTAATTTTCAACCAAAAAAAAATTTAACAAAGGAGTACAGCTTTCAACCAAGAAAGATTTTTTAGTCAAGGAAAAAAATGCCCCTGTTTTAAGAGTATTTTGAATTATGTACTCTGAAATTTGAATATTTTTAATTATACTTGAATCATTACCGAACCATATATTTCAACACACGGTCACGTTAGCATATTGGGGGTGGGGGATAAAAGACAAAACTAAGATTATCAACGATGGGGGGGGGGGAGGCCAAAATTGGTAACATAGCTTATGGACGACCCCTTACAGGTTTGAAAAAAAAAGAAAAAAGTTAATTAGTCGCATTTTACAGTGAAAAAGTAAAAAAAAGTCGCACTGACATCTTGAGCAGATTTTCGTGTTCAGTTATTACCTAATCGCTTACTCATAGAGACAGTTAATTTTAAAACTCTGCGAGTGCAAAAATTTCACAAGTTTGGCAAGTTTCACTAATTTTATCTATAGAACTTTTACCGCAGCCAGACTACATTTTACAAATTTTCCTAAAGAGATTGAAAAACAAGATCGTTCAGACCTGGCGTTGGTCTCGAGAGTATCCTGGTCCAATGCCAGGATTCAAAACTAGTAAATTCTGCCAATCAAGAAACTGCGCAGCATAGGAGATCGAAAATATTTTCACGAAAATACCCGCTTAATGTCTGTCATACTTCTGGTTTGTAACTACTCGAGAGCGAATCAAAACAAGCGGAGAATCATCGGCCAGATATTTTATCACTCGACCACGACTCTAAAATGTTGTTGTCAATAATAATCAAACCTATTTTTATATATTTCGAGTCCTGAGTGGCCACTGAAATCTTTGGGAAAATTCGCAGAGCTACCATACATCACGATTTACACTTAAACACTCAAACTGATTGATAAACTCATAGAAAGATCCACACTCTTTATCCCAACCACATCCACTAAGTAAAGTTCTTCACGAAGGCTGATGAGTATCCAAAATCTTTCGTTTCAGGCATCACTCTTCTTCTTATAAACGATTGCCCTCCATACATCCCTATCCTTGCATACATTTTTTGCTTCCTTTACATCCATACTTCTTTTCATGTAAGCTCTTGTGTTTCTATGTCTTTTTATATTTCTTCGCTTTAGAGTCTCATTCACACATTCCAACCATTTTTTCTTCGGTCTACCTCTGGGTACGGTACCATTCACCTTACCTAAATGCACTTGCTTTGTTGAATGTCTTTCATTCATTCTCTCAACATGACCAAACCATCTCAGCAAATTTCCTTCACTCTTGTCAAACAATGTTTCTTCTACACCACATTCTTTGAGAACCCACTATTACTGACTTTACCCATTAGCTTCTTACCGCATACATTCCGCAGGAGTTGCATGATACATCCAAGTCTCACTACCATACAGCACAGTGAGTGCAAGCACAGAATTATATATAGCAATTTCAGCTCTATTCGTTACATTCTTACTTTCAGTAATAGTTCGCACACTGTCAATAATATTTCTACCCTCGTTTATACGTCTGGATATCTCGGCATTCATCTTTCCGTCAGCAGTAAATAAACTTCCAAGATACAGGAAATCATCAACTTGTTCTGTCCTTTCTTCGTTTACGGCAATATTGCATACTGTTATTTCACCCCTTCTTTCGAACACGATAATTTTTGTTTTATTCACATTCATCTTAAGAGCCATACTCTTCATGTTAGTATCCAGTCTGCTCATCATTCTCTGCAGATCGTCGACTGATTCTGCCGTAACAATTTTATTATCTGCAAACGCCAATCTGCGAACTTTCACTGTCCCGAGATCAACACCTTCTTTTTCGAAGAGAGCCATTCTTAGACATTTGTTCATGTGTATCGTCCATTTAGTTGCATAAGGTCGTAAGCCACAAAAATTAAATTTTACAGGAGAGACAAAAAACAAATTGCAGGGTTATGCGTTCAGAAGGTCGTAAGCCACTTACTTTACAAAAACACATATTTCAAGAGAATAAAAAGTCTCTTTTGTACAGTTTTACATGAAAAAGTTTAATAATCATTATTCTTTAAATTAAAGAATTTGTTAAATACCGTAAAGAATTAATTGGTATGAGTTGTTCTATTAGGTGTGGGTTACGCGGAAGAAACAGAAACAATTCTTAATACTAGCCATCGATAGTTTCCATTTGTGGAGCAGTTTCTATATTTCATGGACCACGATATTACTTATCAGTGAAAATATTGACAACCTTTAATGCAACTAGATGGACGATATATTGAACATCCAGCAGGACATAATGCAGCCTTTACCTAACGTCCTGCTTAATATCAAACCAATTGCTAAGTTGTCCATTTACTCTAACACTCGTTTCTTTACCATTATATATTGCTTTTATTGCTTTTACAAGCCAACTATTCACTCCATACTCTTTCAGGACTTCCCAAAGTTGATTTCTATCCACCTTATCGAAAGCTTTTTCCAGATCAACAAATGCGCAGAAAACTCTTTTGCTTACACTCAAACTTCTTTCTATGATCTGTCTCAAGCTGAATATCTGATCCACACATGATCTCCCTGGCATAAATCCACATTGGACTTCCCAGGTCCTTCCTTTAGTTATTCCCATGATCTCACCAATGAGCCACACAAACACATACCCGCAGCCGCTCTTAAGCATTTCAACGGTCATTATATCTACAACAAGCAGCCTTATCATTCTTGATGTTTCCTAATTGCCGATATAATTACGAGAATATCGATTCTTATTTCACCATCTATAACAGATTTGTCTAGTGTATACTCTTCTGTGTCACAGTTGTTATGCTTCCTAGTATCACCTTCATACAATTTCTTGAAAAACCACTCAGTCTTTCACTTTGTCCGTATCCCATACCATTTCATCATCAGCATTTTCAATTCCGGCTAACTCAGTGCTAGTACCTCCCACCTTAATCTTCTTAATCCATTTCCAAAATAATTTCTTATTTCCTTCGAAATCATTTTACATATTTTTCATCTTTTACCGCTTTGATTTTATCATTGCTTTTTTGACTAGTGTCTTTGCTTTTCTGTTTTTATCCCTCTAATCATTTTCTACTCTAGTTGTCTCCTGATTGCTAAGACCAATATTAAGCTTTCTCGAGTACGCTTGCTGTTTCTCGTTAACAGCCACGCGAATTTTATCATTCCACCAAGCATCTCCAGTCTTTTTTCCTACAGGTGCAGTGCCGCATACTTCAGATGCTCTCTTGATGATGTTATCCCCTAGTATTATCCATGCACCCTACACATTTTTATTGCCTGATTCCGCCTTCTGGTCTTTCTCATGATGTCCTTAATACGTCATTTATTCAGCTTTTTACGATGTACTAATTGCACTCCTGGCTATTGCAAATTCTCTAACTCGCGTCTGCTTCGACTCATTATCAATTCCTCTTCTCCTCTATCATCTACCTAAGTTCTATTTTGAAACTATGAGGTAGTGATCAGTTCCACAGTTAGAGCCTCTCATAACCCTTGTATTTCTTATTAGACCTTTCACTTTCTCATCTGCTGCAACAAAGGCCTTCGGCTCTGCATCATGTATACCATACATGTGGATCATTTAATGTCTAAACCAAGTATTTGTAATAAAAAATCCTTTTCCTAAGCATAAGCTGCTCAATTTCTCCCTGGTACCGTTCGTTTTTGGGTCTCCGAAATGACCAAGTACCTTGTCCGTACCTTTGCGTTGCACACCAACCCAGCCAATGTACCTGAAGTTCTGAACGTTCAAATGAACGAAATATTTTTTCCCAATTCTATTATTTTATCCATAAATATGGCTCCAACTACAATTTAAAATAGTACATTATAAGTTTCTTTTAAAAATATATTATTCTCAATATAATTCAACAAACATTGTTTCTAGTTTACAAAGCCACTGGTAAAAAATTTCGTTCATTTGAACGTTCAGAATTTGAAGCACATCCCATTCATTCATATCTCGGAGTATAATAATTCTTTCCCCAGGATCGCAAGAATCTATAATATCATTTAACGAGTCCCAGAATGTATCTTGTACATTACTACTGTCACCATCAAATGGAGCGTCGTGCGCTATAATAAATAGTCTTCGGATTCCCAATTTCATTACAGCCCATAATAATCAACTTATTATATTATAAAAAAATTATATCTCAGACTGAAGATGGTAAAAGCCGAATATGTCGAAGGCACTTTTTGAGTTGGATATTTGTACCAAACTGAATATTCTGCACGGGGCTGTCGCGGTTTATATCATCAGTCACGGACGTATTTTTGTGATGCAGTCAAGTGAACTAAGGAGAATTATATGCATAATTTGACATATTGGGCAGTCTGGTATAATTTTTACCCCACCATCTACTATTTCAAAAAAATGCAAAATTCTACAATTTGTACAACTGAATTCATTTTTAAGCCTTACAACGTAAACGACTTCACTACGACGAATAATTTTCATATTGTGCAGTTTGAAATTGGAAACCGGCTAAATTGAACATTTCCAATCATGTTTTTTAAAATCACGTTTTCAAAATTGAAAAAAATTTTTAATTCGAGACCATAAAAATGAAACTTGTTGGAATTAGGTATTTCGAAGTGCATAATATTTGAAAAAAATTAAATTTATAAAGTGAAATTTTCTTTTTTTACTATTAAAGATATTTATTGTCCAAAAACAAGATATATCAAATCCTTTATAATTAAATGACATTTAAAATGATTGGATAGATTTTTTGACTAAGTATTAATAAGATTATTGATAAAAAATAAACTCACTGTCATTTCAATCGTTTAAAATTGAAGAATTTTGAAACAGGATGTCTACCCGGCGGATGATTTTAAATTTGCGATCATTTCCCGGTTTTTTCTTCCTGTCAATTGTTCATTTTTCCCGGTAAAAGAGTTCGAAAGATATAATTGATTTCAAACGATTTTCAAAGATTTCAAGGGATTTCTCAATATTTGAAAAGATTTTAAAGATCTCCGATTTGGAAAAGGGAATTTTGAAAAAGAATTATAACTCTAAATTTGAACAGGAACTTATTTTTAAATTTCCTTCTAAATCAGAATTAAAATTATTTTCCACAGTGCCCGTTCTATGTCGAAAATTCTCTGTTCCAAGTCAAATGATAATTCTTTACCAAAATTCTCTGTCCTAGAGTCTAAACTCTAAATTATAATTCTTTACGGAAATTCCCTGTCTCAAAGTCTACATTATAATTCTTTATGGAAATTACCTATCCCAAAGTGTAAATTTCCTGTTCCAAGTCACAATTACAATTATTTCCCAAAATTTCCTGCTCCAAGCCAGAATTATATTTATTTGAAAAATGTTCTATCATAATTCAGAAATATAATAAAACTCATATAATTCTTTACGCAAATCCCTATCCTAAACTCAAACCGGTAAGCCTCACCAATTTCAACAAGTCTTTGCACTCGTCGATTTTTTGCAGAATTCAACTACAAAATGATGTGGAAGTTTTCTAAGCCTTGTTAGAGATTAAAAATTGAGTAAAAAAGTCTGATGGAAGAATTTTTTAAAATGAACATCTATCGTTTTATGGGGGCGTAGAAAATGTCTTTAAGATACATTGACGCCTTTATAGAACGACAGATCTACATTTTACGAAATTCTTCCATGAGACTTTTTCTACTCAATTTTCAAAGACTAATGAGGCTCAGTATCAAAAATTTTCAAATTTTAAAAAGAATTTTAAAAAGATGATTTTTGAAAAAAAGACCCCACGTATGATTTTTCTTTTGTGCTTAAAAAGCTTCCACATCATCCTGTGGGTTACCTTCTGCAAAAAATCAGCGAGTGCAAAGACTTAGGGTTAAGCTGGTTAAGGTTCACTATGCAAAAGTATATTTCCTCACTGAAATTTCATGTTGCAACTTTAAATTATAATTCTTTTAGTAAATTCCCTGTTACAAAATAGGATAACTTTAATTCTTTACGTGATTTTTTTCATACTCCTTTTATTTATTCCATAACCCAACTCAGAATTATAAATCTATTATTCTCAGTATAATTCAACCAACATTATAGCATTGTCTCTAGTTTACAAAGTCACCAGTAAAAAATTTCGTTCATTTGAACGTTCAGAACTTCAAGCACATCCCAGCCATTCATATTTCCTAGTATAATGATTCTTTCCCCAGGATCGCAAGTACCTATAATATAATTTAACGAGTCCCAGAAGGTATCTTGTACATCATTACTGTCCCCATCAACTGAAGCATAGTGCGCTATAATGAATAGTCTTCAGATTCCCATTTTCATTCCAACCCATAATAATCGACTAACTATTGATTCCTCTTCTCCTCCATCCTCTACCTAGGTTCATTTTTGAAACTATGATTGCCCGGTCAGGTAGACACCCTGTTAATTTATTTAAATCTTCGAAATAGAATTCGTCTATAAAAATAAAAAAACCTTCGAAATTAAATCATTTGCAATTTAAAACATTCATTTAATTTAGAATCGTGAAAGTGAAATTACTTTTGAAATTCAATCATTATAATTTTAGTTGCAAAATCAAAATCAGCAATCAAAAATTGTTCAATTTTGAAAAATTTAAATTGACAATTGCAGGAATTGATAGACTAAAAATCAATTTTAAATAATAAACTTTAACAATGCTAGAATGTGATATTGTCAAAGGAAGAGATTAAATTTTAATTGATGTAAGTCAATATTTTAATTCCTCTTTAACATGCAAAATTCAATTCTGATGACGAAATTCTTCTAAAATAAAAAATGTAAACTATGTAAGTCGTGTTTTTATTCTTGGAATTTCAAATTTTTAGCAATTTTGTTATTGAAATTGTCATTTATTAAGCTTTAATACAAAATTATTCAATTTTGAAAGTTTAAAATTTATAATCGTTGAAATAACTTTCTACTTAAAATACAATAAAGTATTACAGTTCACATTTTGAAAGAATACGTTTTCGTGTTTTCAAAATGACAAATTAGGAATTGTTCTATTTCAAACGCTTTTAATGTAAAATCGTTCCAGTACCCAAAACAGTATTTTTGTAGATTTTCGATTTCAAAATGAAAGACTTAATATTAAGAGACATCAAAGTGAACATTTTCAAATCAAAGTCTTGGAAATAAACAAAAAATATTGCGAACTTCATCTAAATAATTTAAAATTTGAAAATGCCACAAATTAAATATTTCAAACACTAAACTGGAATATTCAAAATTTCAAAGAATTTAGAATAGAAGTGACATCTATAAAATTACCAAAATTCTCTATTAGGAAATAAACTTACTTTCAGTTCCAAAGTCTTCCCCGTTAAAAAAAATCCCGGTCATTTCCTGGTTTTCTCAGTCTAGTTCCAACCCTGAAGTTTAGTTCAGTTTTTCTGATTTAAAAATTTGAAACTTTAAGATTTTAAGTTTTGCATGTTGATAATTTGAATGAGTCTTTCTCTTAGACAGTGGAATTATTTACAAATTATTTTATAAGACTCCCGACTATGAGAGAGTTCACACAATCAGTTTTGCATTGGAATCGTTCAAGTTCTAAATCAATATCCCGATTCAATTACAGAGCACTGATATGATAAGCCGCTAAGGTTCGAGACACGTTATACCATCGTATAAAAGTTATCATGTGACAAAGAGAAACTTTTCCATTTATAGCGACGTTCCATGAAAGAAAAAATTAATAGAATGAGAAAAACATGAAAAAGATACGAAAAACTATACACGGAAAAAAGTGCTAGAAAATTTACTAGAGTAGTGCTAGACCTTTGGATAGGCCATCATTTTGATAATGTCTTATACTTTTTATGAAGGGGTCATACATTTTCATGGAAAATTAAAAAAATTCATGGAAGTATTCAAGAACAGTTAAAGAACAGTTCTGGATTTTTTAACAGGCAGTTCATATCAAAATTTCAGAAAGTCATGGCATGGTTTTAAAAAAAATGATCATATTTTCAAAGATTTGAATTGAATAATTTTGTATCGCTTTCAGAGCTTGCGGTGTTTTCTCTTTCAGTTTCTTCAAAAAATTTGCTGTAAAAAAGTATGATTCAACATATTTACGAAATCAACAGAAGATACTTCTCAACAAAATAAAGAACAATGATTTCTATGAATTTGCTTACTCGTCTGCTATAAATCTCTTCACAGTCAATGCAGTCTTTAGTTTCTTGCATAATTTCAATCGATTTTTTACCCGAATCATATAAATTTTTGGGTCTGTGAGATATACAGCACGATGGAAAACATCCACTATCCTACTTTCCTGCTGTTTTGACGTGAGTGTAAGACCATATTTTTTTGGTACAGCTTATGCCAGGATACGTTCGGCTATTTCGCATCCATATTTTAATAATTTATGCAACGAGGGATTCATTCTTGCCCGAGGGAACAATTCGTAATGCAGACAATATGTTTCCCAACAGAACTTTTCAAGTTCGTCTAATTATTTGAAAAGTATTTTGCTTTTATTTTACGTTACGCCCAGATTTTTAAACTAAGAATGCAATGATAGAAGTATTGTACCCGATTTCAATTGCTTTTCACATTTGAATGCCGATTATACGCCAGAAATATTGTGAACCAAATGCTCATCTATTTCTATTGCCTCCGCAAAAAGCTCTTTCTTTTCGAAACACCTTCTTGCAAGATTGCCCTTATTTGTCGTGCCATGAACTTGTAGGATTTTATCAACCCGAATCCCTAAACTTTCGTATATTCTTGCTTGGACATGCATTTTTAGCTCATTGAATTATTCTAGAAAACGGACAAATTGGATTAATTTCAAGATATAAAGAGCGACAAATTCTACGCTTGAGTAGAAACAGTAATTGCATTAATAAGTGTTGCGTAGTTCGTGTGAGTTTTTTTGACTAATGATTAGTAGAAATACTCTCTAAATCAATTCTAATGACTTGCACTATTTGATTAGTCAACTCTCACTCATTCAGATATAGAAAGTGTCTAATATTTATTGCAGGAATTTCAATACTTCGTACATATCTGAGACATTCAAACAATAAAGGCGTTCTGAGGTTTGAAAAGAAAACCAATGAAATATTTTTAAACATTATTCTTAACTAGCAAAAATAGCGCGCCCATAACATGTTTCTTATTTTAATTATCTAATTATCAAGTAAGAATATATGCATAAATTAAAAACACTATAAAACATAATGGAAGAATAATCATGAATTAAAATAAATATTGAAATAGCTACATCGGCTTTCATACAATTTCAATTTCAATGGACGACTTTTTTAATTTTTAATGTTTATGGTTTATCATCTTGAAATTTTGAACATTTTTTGGAATAGGGCCATCTTGAAGATTTCTTACATAATTTTTTATTGTAGATTTTAAAATTAAAAACTCTTCAATTTTGAGAAATTTAAATTCAGGTTTCTACAATTTTGAAGAGTTTCAATTGAAAACTCTTGAATTTTGAAAACATAGAATTTCAAGTTACTAAATTTTCAATATATATATTTTAAAGGTATGTAATTTTGAAAGTTTTTTTTTAACAGTTCAATTCTTGATATTTACAATTGAAAATTCTTGAATTCTAACAATTTTTAAGATTTACAATTGAAGATTCATCAATCTGGAATATTTATATTCTAAAATTATGTAAATTTTAACGTTCTTTTGGAATATGTAGATCAATTTTAAAAATTTACAATGGAAAATTCTTCAAGGTGGAATATTTTCAATTGAAGACTCTTCAATATTTAATGTGTCAAGTAGAAAATTATGCAATTTTGATTGATTTTTTTTTTGAATAGTTCAATTTTGCGGTTTTAAAATTGAAAATTATTCAATTTAATAGGTTTGCAGTTGTCAATTTTTCAAGATCGAAAAACAATTTCAACCAAGTTTTGAAGTTTCAATCCAAAAAGACAATTTTTTTACAATTCAGTTGAATTTTCAACACCAAAAAGAGGAGTTTTAAACAAAACAGTTGAACTTTCAACACAAAAAGACGAATTTTTAACAAAAGAGTTTAAATTTAAGCTAAAAAGATAAATTTTTAAACCAAAAAGACGAAATTCAACTAAAATTATAAATGTTTACCCCAAAAAAACAACTGTTAACTGATGCAAATTCAAAAAGATAAACGGCGACCAGTTTTCGAAAAAATCGACTTTTTTCAGCATCTTTACATATATATATTATTTCAATTTTCAATCTTCAAAACTCAACTAATCCAAAAAAAGCAAACAAAATTACATAATCTCAAACTATAAATATTCCCAATTAATAAGTCTTCAGTTGTAAATTTCAAAAATTGAAAAACCTGGAATTGCAAATCTATAAAATTGAATAAATTTCAGTTTTGCACCCTCAAAATTGAATAGTTGTCAATTTTGAATCTTCAAAATTCAACTATTTTCAAAAAAACATTCAAAATTACATAATTTCAAACTATAAACATTCCCAGTTAATGAATCTTTAATTGTAAATCATAAAAGTTGAAAAATTTTCAAATGCAAATCTATAAAATTGAATATATTTCAGTTTTACATCTTCTACAGGCAAATCTGTAACACGATTAACACTCAAGCAGTCAAGAAAGGGTTCTTGGACTGTCTGACTAAAAATAAAAAAAATATTATTTTTTTAATGCATAATATTATTATCTTTAATTTCTATATTTATGTTAGCATACTTGCACACACTATCACTACTTATATTAATCTCACATTTTTTTCGTTTTAAAAAATCGGACGTACACTGCGGGAATTAGAACTACCTAGGGGCCGTCCATAAACTACGTTACCAAATTTAACTATTTTGTTGAAAATGCAACTATTTTGTCAAAAAGTCTTTTTTTTTGTCGAAACTTCTACTTGATTGAGATTTGAATTACTTCGCTAAAAATTCATCGTTTGGTTGAAGATTCATCTCTTTGGTTGAAAATTTAACAGTTGTATTGAAAATTCGTTTCATTTTTCGTTACAAATTTCTCTTTTTACATTCTCATCAGAGAAAGTATTAATTTTGTGTAAAATTTGCCCCCCCCCGTTTCTGT